>VYXC01001260.1:151961-207254 GCA_013397175.1 Platysteira castanea
GTGCTAGTGCTGCTTACCAAACTCAACAGTTTTATTATTTCTTTATCTGGTTATTCCAACAAGATTATGAAGTAACACCAAATATAAGGACATAATTTCATTCAAGTACACTTGAGCTTTTGCAATGATTCATTCTTTCTGTGGCAAATGAATGTATTGTCATTATTTTAAATATAGTTTAAAGTCAATATATAGAAGTCCTGTATAGCAAATACAATGGAAGGATCATGTTTTTCTCAATAACTGCAATGTCTCAATTAAATCAGTTCAGAATCACNATTTTTAATAATTTATAGTATGTTCTATTTAATTTTTAACAGATTTATACTGTATTAGAAAGAATACTGAGTATTTGCAACGTCCACTTCAAAATTATCTAACAGAATCAAAGAACGTTTTGGAAAGGACCTTAAAGACCATCCAGTTCCAGCCCTCTGCCATGGGTAGGGACACCTTCCACTACACCAGGTTGCTCAAAGCCCCTTCCAGCCTGACCTTGAAAACCTGAACATTTCCATGGATGGGACATTCCTGGAATAGACACATAATTGTTACTTACACACACATATATATATATNGATGTGTCATAAATATTCCAGGAAGTAAGTTTTCTTTTTGCTTATAGACTCTGCAGCTGATGCATACATAATTCAAGGAGAAAAATGTATAAATACTCAGGTATTTATTAGAACCACATAGTCAGAAAATGTCCATGCACAATTTCTGTGAAGATTATTCTAGATTAAGTTTATCTTTTCTCCTTTACTCATTTACCTGACTTGATTTAATATTTAAAGCTGATAGAAAAAATATTTTGCAAATCTGAGTTTTGAAATATTTATTAGAAGGGAAACAAAACATCACAAGAGGTAAATAAGTGAAGCTGAGATGAGATAACTTGCTGGAGTCATGTTTGCAGAGTTCCTAGAAGAAGGAATCTTTCCTCCTCCAATACAAGGTGCTTTCACTAGAACTTGTTCCCTTCCTTATGGAATCTCTCATATATGAGACGTTTTTTTTTCCTTCTTACCACAACAAAACTGCAATGGACCCAAGGTTAATCACAGGGAGAACTTCTGGCTGTTTGTGAAGCCAAGTCTGCACCTGCTTTCCAAGACATGGCTTGGGCAGACAGTTGTTCAAACAACCTTTTCTTTTCTGCTCCAAAATGCTTCAGAAATTAAAACATTTTGAGGATAATCATTGCTTCGGCCTTCATAAAAACAGAAAGTAAAAAGTGCCCTGGTATTTCAAGTTGACTGTTCCATCCATTATGACTCTGTGTGCTTTGCTACCACTTTCTTTTGTTGTTCTTGATTTCTCAATCTAAATAGGATTATTGCAACATCTGGCTTCTGCCACAGCTGTGATCTTTCCAGATGTGCTGTATGCCTAGGGATTAACTGTTTTCTAGAGATTAAGTGTTTTCTTAGCCTGATTATCCTGTTAAGAGAATGTCGTGGTTTAGAATAGTTTGGTTTTTAGTTAAGGAGACATCCACCAGCCACGGAAGTGATTCTTTGCGAGGGGCTGCTGATGAAAGGGGACCCATCAAGTCATCTCTTCTTGAAATTTTCTTTTCTTCTAGGTGCATCTAAACACTTTTGTTATAAATATAACAACGGGCTTGAAAACAGATGTCCGTTTTCTGCCTGACATCCGTTTGTTAAATGCCACCACTTCAACCATCTTTACCTGTGCCTCCCATCTTTCCCTGTGTTCTTTACATCCATTACATGGAAAAACAGTTTCAAGTGTTATCACCCTGACCTTGATCATATTGCCTCTGATTGTTTTGAGTGGGAAATCAACGTTTTTTCCTAGTGACCTGACTCAGCAATCATCAGAGATGATTTTCTCATTTAGTACCTTTTCTATACCAAATGCCAGGCGATTTCCATCCAAACTCCGAGGTTAAGTGCACAAGTGCTGTACCTGGAAATACTGCAGGCTCCAAATGAGTAGTTGAGCACATCTGAGTGCCTAAAAAATACTAAAGAGGTTTGCCTAATGATAATCTTTAAGAAAGGGAAACCTTCCAATTTTTCAGTTTTTCAACTGGCAATTTGTCGCAGGCTGACCAACCACTGAGGAGCACACAAGGAGTGAACACAGTTATCAACTTCCAGGAGCATGAACAATTTTTCTAAGATTTACTCAAATGCTGCATTGCACACCAAACTTGGTTTGGGCAGAGAAATAGACGTTTTAGAAACATGTTTTTGGCAGAATAAATTTAGATTGAAAGAAGGTAAAGAAGAAAAGCTTGAGTAAAGAAAAAGCAAAGAAACTTCCCCAGATAAGCCCACCCATAACTGAATGTATGATTGTTCAGCTGTACCCATTCTCTTTCCTTAAGATTACACCGTATTGTCTCTGGAAAATAAAATATTTAGGATATTATACCTTTATTTTATATTGTTTTGAAACCACATCAAAACAGTACCATTTTTAACTCACTTGAAACTTTACCCTAAGCCAATTAGACTTTACTCTGAGTCAATTAAAAAATGTGACACATTTTCATGTGACTGGAAAAACAAACTGTATTTTATATAGTGTGCTGCACCTGCCCTCTGAAGAAAATGTGATGAATCACATCTTCGGATTTAATGTGTAAAATACATTTTGATCCCCAAATCTTAGATAAGAACAAACCTGAACCTCAAAACTCAAGTTGCCTTTCCTGTGATTACCACATTTCTGCACGATGTCAATGCTCTTCAGAAATAGATTATTACTTCAGTCCAGCAAGTCAAGAAATTTCTCTCATAATTATGTTCTTTACTTCTTAATAGCTGACTTCACTCTATAAACGAGGCCAAAACACATCCTGGTTTCCTTCAAAAAGCTGGTCAGGATTTTTTAATATATTGAAATATGCCACCTTCTTGTAGAAAGAATATTGTTCCTTTAAGTAATTTCTAAATTCCATTTTTTTTAATGTATGAAAGTAGTTTAATAGGTATGTCAAGTACAAATAAGGCAAAAATTAATAACTGTGCTGCCTGGACGTAAAGAAATCAGTGTTTTCCTGTGACTTATTTTCCATGGATTTTAGAATAACTTCTTTCATGGACTTTATAGCGACCGCCCTTGGACATAAATCAGCTCACCCCAGCTACTTTTTGCACTGATATTTACAGTGATTTTCTTTCTGTATTTCTTTCAAATTATACTAATATTTTATCATCTCATGCATGGCTAAAATAGGAGCATAGGATCTCATTATACTTTCTATTTCTCACTCTCTTTTAAAGGAGTATGCCCCTCAGGCCACACAAAGTGAATCTAGTAATTATCTGAACTGATTGCTCACTGCCTTTTACCTTCAGGGACATTTACAGGAAAGTAACATGAGACTAAACTTACTGGAGCTGCAGGGCAGTCTTACATCTTGTGTTTTCGAGCTTGCTGCCTGAAAAGCGGAGTGATAGGGGTAAAAAAAAATGGAAAAATATTTTTATTTTCCCATTATGCATTTTTATCTCAGCTATATATTCACTGCAAGTCCTAACATTGATTGTAACATCTTTCTTCATTCCCTTGCAATGGGAAGTTTAATCATCTACTGAATGAGACATTTCTGTTTCTTACATTCTGCTTTTTCTCAAAAGCTCAAAGTTCTTCTATTCAAAGTTATTCTTCTATGTTTCCAATAAGGAGATAAATTAATGTTAATGATAAGGAGATAAATTCTATCATTTCCTTCAGACAGACAGAATATGTCAAAAACCTGTCAACTTTCTATGGAAGATTTATCTTTAACATCATAAAGTTTAGTTAACTTCTGGAAAGAGTCTTCTGGAAGAGGAAAGCAGTTTCTTTGCCGAATTTTCAGTAAGACTTTTCCTTGCAGCCAGGCAGGAAGTGTCATTCAGGGGAATGTGTTTGTAAAGAAGCCTCTGAGAAGGAAAAGGAGCAGACCACACTCTTCAGCCCGACAGATATTTGGACACGAAACAGAGAGTGCAGCCAGCATTTGGCTGTGCATGGTCAGCTGCACACCAGGGTTCAGTATCATCTGACATGAGTAACTTTAGAGGATGTCATTAAATAGCTCAATTAATTTACCACAAGTACCAGTTGCTATAAAAGATGAAAAAGATATTATAGAGAAAAGTCAGCACACAACTTCATGGGTCTTGACATACCTGGAGTGTGCCCTGTCAGAAAGATCTGGGATTTCCATTTGTGAGGTTATTTTAAATTGAAACAACCTTTGAACATATCCTGATAGGGGGAAATTGCATTAGAACCACCACTGGCAACCCCAAACTGCCTCTAGATGCAACTTTAAGTACTTTTGCTTCAGACTCAAGGTAAAGTCTCACGAGGTATGGAGATTTCAGCAGTAAATCACCACAGCTGATGATCATCAGTAAGGGTAAAACCTGGCATTCTGAACATTACAAGCAGATAAAAAATGTTCTCTGCATGACAAATGCTAAAATGCATTGTACTTATTTAGAAAGCTGATTGGAAACAAAGGAACATTTGGTGCTTCCTCGTGAAATGTTCCCTACAAATGAAACCTGATCAAAAGGCATCCCTCAACATGATTTCTACAAACACCTTTTAAAATAAGCTTTGTTATTTAGGATTTTTATTCTGACTTTTTGAACTCCTAGGAGATTCATAGATGGAAACATACATGGGGAAGCAAGTATTTATCAGGGCTTATAGAAGCTGGATTTTTTATTTTTGTTGCAGCCTTATATTTTCAGAAGGAAGTTTTCTTATTTTTTTTTCCCCCGGAAATGATGTAACGACATTATTATCATAAAAATGAACAAATTAATTTGACATCAAATGTTTCCATTTTTTTCCAAAATAGTCTAATGAATAATATATTTTGAGTTTTACTTTGCATGTGGAGAGGAGGGAGGAAATCAATCTCAAACCTCTAACTTTTGACCGGGAGAGAAACATATACATGGTTGTAAGACAGAAAATAAATATAATAAATACAATAAAACTATAATCTGGATCCAGATGCTCCAAGAACTTAGAAAAAACCTTTCTGGAACTTCTGGAAATAGCAGAAAGGTAAACTGCAGTTGTCATACACTGTATATAGAGTTGGTCAAAGGTGGAATGGTTGCAGTCCTGTTGCTAATACAAAACCAGAGAAGATCTTTAAATATTATTTGCCACTTAAGATCTACTCCTCTGGGGAGAATAAGAAAATGCAGCCATTATTTATCTCTTCCTCTTTGTCCTCTCATGCTCAGTGGTCTGAATTCTGTTATTGGTTATATTTAAGTGGAAAATATATATATTTTTAAGAGGATAAACAAGCCGTGCCTTCAAGTTGCTCTCTCAGAACTCAGTGAATGTAACCATATACTTCTTTATCCCCCTACTTTTCCTTCCTGATTTTTTTTAGTTTAAAACTCTGCTCACAGCTCTATTTGTCTGGTACAGTAACCATTTCAAAGCATTGCCTGGAGAGCCTAATCTGTCTCTTGGCTTATATCAGATTAACTTTCAGAAGGGTGAGTCAGGAACACAAGAAGGAAGCTGAAATGAGGTTTGTTCAGTGGTATTTAGTCAGGAATATGGTGACACATAGTCATACAGACAGAGAAGAGGCTGCCCAGCCTTTTCATCCTTGCAGACATATGCAAATCCAAAGAAGGTCAAATCGAGTTTGTGAGCTTTGGTTTCATCCTTTGCAGATGTTTGTCCTCATCACAAAATCCAAACGGAATTTAATTCAATTGAGTGGAAAGGCAGGAACAACAGACATCACAAGCCTCAGTTAAAATGTGTTGGCAGCAGTTTCTGGGAAGCTTGTAAGACATCTGCACTGGCCCTTAGCAAGCTTTTATTGTCAGGCTTTCAGTCTACTTGAACCTAAAGCCTCATCAAATCAGCAACTGAAACAAGTTTCAAAGCTACAAAAAAGAAAAAAAAAAATATATATATATAATTCACTTCAACAATACTTCCTAAACAGTAGAGAAACACAAGGGAAAAAAGAAAAAGAAAACAAAACAAGAAGCAAAATCTATTCTTAAAATTACGTACTTAGAAGACAAACAGAGGAGAGGAAGAGGAAAAAGCACTAAAGAAATGCTGAATTTACTCTCTCAAGTATCCAGACCAGACTGGCTTGTGGGAATTTTTATTAGTTCTGAAATTAGAAACAGGGCACTGAGGTTGGGGAGAGGGGAGTGTCTCAAACCAGCTGCAACTCATTTTAATTAAGGGCTAATTAGCAAGTAGAGCCTGCTGGAAGTGGGAGAAGTCGATGTCCCTATATAATACAGAGCAGCTCAGTAAAGCATTTTTGAGCACTTAGGGATACTAGCAGAGGGGAGAAGAAAAGAGATAAAATCTTGAAATACTTGGGTATTTTTGTAGGTATTCTCTTTCCAAAAGTCTGTATTTCCTTAGAAATTCTTGTTCTATTAGTAGAAAAAGGTTCAAGATTAATATCTAAAGTCCAATATAGAAATCTAACTGCCTAAATCTCTTACTTCTTGAAGTTTATGAGATTTACTTTTTTCCTCTTCTTTTTTCCTTAGTTCCAATGGTAGTTATTCAGGAAGTTGTAATTTATTATGATATGGATTTTTTTCTTTTTTTTAGTTTAATAATGAAAAGTGGTAGTAATATTCTCCTAATCCTGAGATATTTCTGTGTTGCCTGGATATTTATGATTTGCACCTCCTTACAAAATATAAAGTAGGTCTATGTTTGCAAAATCTGCTTTAATCTTCATTTATCGAAATCTAATCTTTTTTATGTGTGAGATCTTAATGGGTGCCTAGGTGATGTTTCCTGCTGCGCTGAATTCAGTTTATCAGGGCTATGAAAAAAGATAAGAAAAATTAACCAGGAGAGTCTCACCTGCTTATTTAGTCTTTTGAATTTTGCCGGAGAATAATTAGCTACTTTTGCGAGGAATAACAACAGAGGTATTCCCTGTCTAGAAATGGCAGTGTGGTCTCATCTCTTGAGTTCTTTGTGTACTTAGAAAGAGCAACTTACTGAGGTCCAGCTGTTCTTTATCATTCCACAAATTTCTTGTGAGGATGGTGTAGGTCAGAAAAGGCTGCACTACTGAAGAGCAGTGAATCCCTGGAAGCGTTCAGGGCCAGGGTGGATGATGCTCTGAGCTCTGATGATGCTCTGGTCTAGTGGAAGGTGTCCCTGTCCATGGCAGGAGGTTGGAAGAAAATGATCTTTAAGGTCCCTTCCAACCCAAACATTCTGTGGTTCCACAAATAAGAAATTTTACCCTCAATGCTATCCAGTCTATCTGCAGACCAGCTGGGTGGAGGGAGAACAGCTCTGAGGGGTTCTTTTAATGGGAAAGCCACTCCTGCATAAAACTTAAATCTCTCAGGGCTGTGAATGTGTTTCCCAGTATGTAATAAGGTTTAGAACCAACAGATGGAGATAAGGAGGGTTTTAATGACTGAAAAATGGTAGTTGTTGTGCTCACCTTGTTAAAGAATGAGGTGTCAGAAACGAACATAAAAGGATAGAAACCTCTTAAACTTCAACTCCTTGCAAAAGTGTGTGATAAGCATTCTCAAAAGTCAAAATCAGGTACATGAGCAAATGGACTGTCCATGGGAAGTGTGAATTTAAGGGTAAACTGTGGGTAAGCCTTTTGAGGTTGTTTTTTGGATGTTGTTTACCTTGACTTCATCAAATAATTGGTATGTTTTTCCATAGCATCTTTTTTGTTTATAATCTAAAGAAAAAAACAAAGCCCAAGACCAACAAAACAGGAACAACAACAAAAGAAAAAGCCACCAAAAAAAACCCCACAACCAAGTTACAAAGATAATTTCATGTGCATTTTGAGTAACAATGTATTGTAGCTGAAAGCAGGAATAGTGGAAATAAGATGAGAACAAGAATTTAAATTAAAAACTATGCTTTTATAAATTATACCATCAAGGAGCCAAGCAGAGGCATATAGTAACAATCCATAGCATGGTATGTTTACTCCTAGTTTGCAGATGTCTTCTAAGTAATATCCAAATAAGAATAAAACTGCAAAATGAAGTGGCAAATACCATTTGGAATAACAAGATTCTTAATGTGCTGCCTACAAGTGAAATAAATCTGAAATCCAAGTCTAAAGCAAGAGAAGTGATCTGGTAATTCAGATATAGCAGCTGTAGGCAGGTCCTGGCAGGACCTCAGAACTTGGAAAATTCCTTTGTCATTGTTGTTTGTTTGCCTAGAAGGAAAAGGAGTTCTTACTTTCTAAAGCTGTGAAACTGTGTTTAGAAGATGTGCCTTCTCATTAACATGAAATTTCTTCAGTGCTGTAATGAAGGGTTGGCTTCTGGCTATGTTAAACTTAATTATAATTATTTTTGTCCTAATGCCTTTGTATCTGATGATTCTTGTCTTATCAAGCTGGATAGCAGATGCATAATCAAAAGGAAAAGTGCATCTAATGATTAATTCATGATAATTTGTTAATTTTTTTTATGATCTGAGTAAAATAACCTGTATAAGATAATGTATTTGATTAATCCTTTTTTTGTCCTGGTTTACTATATTTATTAGGAAACATCAAATAACTACAAAAACCTGATTTAGATGAAGCTTATTATCATAAAAAAATTATTTGAATTGTTAGTTTGGGCAACCAAAATAAGAAATATAGAATTGCATGTGACATTGTTGAATATGTGGTGTGTCATAATTTTCTCTGTAAAATGATATTTGGAGATACCTCTCCTGGCTGTATTACAGCAAACAAGTTCATCATAATATTATGCTCTAGAAGCATATTTGCCAACATCAGCAAGTTAGTTAAGATATAGTGATTAATCTCATTTGACCTTTTTTTTTTTCTAGACTAATTCTAAGGCCAATGTCATTACCCCCTCTAAAGTTTTAAAGAAATAAAATTTTCATCACTCTTAGTAACATTTGCTGATTTTGAACCACCAGCTGATGAGCGGTGTGGTTAGGATATCCAGATCATTTCCAAAACCTGGTCTGGGGTACTAAACTGGAGCTGAAACACGCTGAAATATGATATTAATATTTCCAGAAAAACAGGATTTTTTATTTTTTGGTTCATGGTAATTATTTTGTTTGCTTCAGCCTGATTTGGGCATAATCATAACCACAAAAATAAGAAAACTCAATTTTCCAGCCAGCTTGGTTGCCAGTGCTTTGAGTAGAAGCTGGAACTCAAGCTGTGCATCTCCTTGCTGTTCTAGCACACGGCTACAACAAGGGGTAGGTAAACTATACCTGCTTTTTAGCTGCTTTTCGCTTTGTTAAGTAGTAGACAATAGATATTTCAGTATTTTTATGTTCTCTTTTAAACTGGCATTAGGTCTTGGAAGCAGCTTCCTTTTGAAAAAATTACTTCATGTTTTATGAGAAGATCATATAATATGCTGCTCCTGAGAAACAGCACTTGGATAATCAGGATAAAATTTATTTCTTGTTATCTTGAGGTATGTGAGCAGCCAAGTTGATGGTCCAAAAGCTGGAAACATAAGGTATGCAGAGCTTAGCTCTGGTGGTTGATATGGGTTGGATATTGTTCCATTGTTAGAAGTTTCTGATCTGTGATGAGACCTTCAGTGCTGTTCCTTTGGTCACTGTATCTACAGAAAGAGCTGGAAGTATCTTTATGACAGAAATATTGAATTGACCAGCTTGTTCTCGAGCTTAAAAGAAGCTTCCTAGAGAGACTGAGTACTAAGTGAACAGAATGGCAGCTTAGAGTGACTGCCAAGCACCATTACTGGTTCAAAAGAGAAAGAAACTCTATTCTGAGAGTTCTGAGGAACAGAGAGAGTTTGGGCATGTAGACAGAAGCTGTGTTAGGGCACTTTGATTCAAGGTCAAACAATCATTCTGGTCTGATTTATTCAGAATTTTATGTTTCTTTGCAAAATGTCTGTTATTAAGTATAAATCCACACCAATTCAGAAGCCAGACCTTTTTGATAGGAGCTCTTCAGGAGCAATGGGAACCTTGTGCGAACAGCCCTTCAGGAATACAGTATTATCCTCGTGGAAGTCTCACAAAGCTGCTATGAAGAGATGTTCAGATCCTTGCGGCTAGGTAGATCAAGGGAGTTAAATATTACCTGTATAAAAAAAAGAAACAACTTTTCTCTGAGAAGTCTGATTATGGAAAGGAGACATTTTTCTACCTATTTCTAAGGATCCAACTTTGAATATTTGGTATATTAAGCTGCCAAAAAGGTTGGCAAAGGCACTTTGACTTCAAGAAGATTTAATGGTGTTCATTGGTTTGATTTAGCTTTATCCAGTTCTAGCTTTTAAGCTTTTTCTCCCCCATCATCCCAAATAACATTCAATGTCTTGTTTCATACACTTGGTGAGACATATAGAGATAAAATACAAAGGATTAAGGACAGGATTGTAGTTTAGGTAACCCTGTCTTCTGTAGGAGTAAATCCAGGAAGCAAGGGAAGTAGTGCATTTCTTCTAATTTATGGGATACATGGTGCATTAAAATGTCCTACAAAATCTATTGCAGTATTTATTTACTCCTACTTTTTATGCCATAGGATTTCAGTTCTGCACAGCTTGGGAAATAACTTCTTAATTTGTATCTGCAAGCAATTATGTCAAAATCTCACATAAACAATTTTATTACAAAGTACTAAAATTAGTATTTGGAAAAACACTGGATATCTCCCACGTGTCTGTCAACTTATACTAGTTGGAATTAATAATGGAAAAAACAGTTTCAACATTAATTGTACGTTTAGCAGCGTTTTTTTGATTATTCTTTGATATCAAAGGTGAATATATTCTGTCTCCAGCTGGACAGAGAAGTCAGCTTTCACCTCAAAAATATCTCAACCAGTTAGAATTTTAATTCCTTTTTTATGCTAATCAGTCACTTCACAGTAAGACACTTCTGTGTTCAGTGAGCCACACTGAGTAGTGCTATGTCCAGCTATTGACCTGATGAAGATTTCTGACTCGTATTAGTATCTTAAATAGAATGATTTCTTCTTGTTTGGAATGACTATAATGCAACACTTGGTCTAAAGTGTCGTCCTTGTTCTCAGAAATGTGGCTTCAAACTTACTTCCGACCTGAGTTAGTTCTGAGGGAAAATTATGATGGGAATTGCATTGACCATCTAAAGCCTTTCAGCAGGAAAATGTTGAGTACAGATGTAGTCTTTAATTCAGTATCTGGAGCTTGCAGTGACTTCAGATGAATCAGACTAGAATTGACTTTTCCAGATCTTAACAGTTGCTTTTAACCTCTGCACAGATTTTTGAGTTTCTTGGGCTTCAAAGTTGCTCTGATTGTTTCTGCCTCTGTTTTACCCACCATATTTGTAAGCTCTTTTGTACTTCAGAAGTTGTAGGAATAAGGCCTAAAGCAATGAGATATGTGGCTGGGCCTCTGAAAGCATTGGAAGATACCTGGGTAAAATTAAACTTAACTGATGGCAAAGCTAAGCTTAACGGATTGCCAGTTAATGTTAGAATCAATGCTAGAACGTACTCCTGGTGTGACACTGTCCACTCAGAGCAGACGTGTACCACGGCTTATTGCTAACAGCAAAGCTCCACCGAGCTCACCAGTGTAAACACAACCCTGTTTTCCAGAACAATTTAAGAACTTCTGATGAAATCAGGTAAACTCATGCACACTTTTGATGTATGAAAACTGGACTCGAAGTTTACCAGATTTTGAGGAATAAAACTGGAAGAATTCCAAGCTGGTGACGTGACTATCTAGGAAGAATTCGATCACAGCTAAGTTTTAGACTAAAGTTTAGGGCAGCTTGGGGCTTTTAAAAAGATATATGCAAAACAGCCTTGCCTCTAGGTTTAATCAGTTTGGATGCCTTTCTCTTTTTAAAGAAAGGCCAGGCAGAGGGTTTTAGTCACAGAAGATTAATGCATGCTATTGGGGATTTTTATATTAGTTCATTCTTCTTCCCTGTTGTCTGCAGTGATGTCAGTTGCTCGTGTTTTCAACCAGTAAAACACAAGCTAAAATTATAGGTTGCTAAATATAGACAACTTGCCACATTATTTAGTTTGACAACTTGCTTGTAATGAAGACCCCAAAGCAAAATCCGAAATGTTAATTGGGGCAGAAATGAAACCTTGCAATAAGTTTTGTTCATTGCTTCTTAATTACAAATTAATAACGGTTAGAAAATATGGTTATAAAGCCCAACAATAAATGATATGTGACTGCTGTTATGTCTGAGAGGAGGTTTTTCTCTTTGGATTCTTTTTAAGGGGCAAGGGTGGCAATTTCAAGGTAAAACATTCTGCAGCACAGGGATCTTTGTTAAGAAAAGTTAAATAAAATTGAATTCTCCCTTTATAAACAGACTAAATCACGTTTAGCAGTCATAGGTAAAATAAATAATGCATGTCTTATAACCCTAGGTTGAATTCAACTGCCTTAAAATCAAGGTTATTTGTGAAGGGAATTCTTTAAATCTCTAGGAATTGGAACTCTAAGTAGGAAATATTTTATTTATGCACTAGCATAAGTACAAAAAGATATGGATTTTCTATCCATTAACTGAAAAAAAAGTTGTGGGATTATATAAATGAATGAAACTGAATATGTTTTATTTGTCTTGAGGATGCCCATCCCTGTGTGCATATAAACAGGGAATTGCAGAGTTTTTTCAAGAAATATTGCAAAAAACCATTCATTTGCACATATTCGAGTTAGAATTCATATGACTTAGAAGTTAAGATACCAGCTCAGGTTGTTTTTGGTTTTTTTTGTTTTGTTTTTTTTTTCATTTTTTACTAGAAAGGTTTTTTTTCATAAATATCCATGTTCCATGAAGTAATCATCAGGTAAATCACACTGGTAGAGGACTGGGTTCCCAGGATTTTTCTCTCCAGCTGAGAAATCTAGCACTTAAGTATACAATCACTATTTTTGCCTTAATAACCCAAACCCACTTTTACTTCTGTAAATTCTAGAGGAAAACCTAGTGATAGCAGCAGTAGGTCATTGTGGGGTCCCTAGATGGATGTGCTCATTAGAGGGAAGAGTGGTGAAACACCAAGACATTCTGCATTAAATTATTTTGATACATTGATACAAAAATCCTTCTGAATAACCAAACTAAGACTGATTTAAGAGTAAAAAAGTCTTACTCTGTTGCTGGCCAGGTGGCATAATGGCCAAGACTGGCACAGATGGCAGAGAGCTTCCCCTGACCCTTCCTTTTTGTCTGAGGTGCATTAGCCAGAATGCTCCTTACTTGGTTATTTTCATTCCTAGAACCTTTTTCATTCCTGTTGCAGCTCCACTCATGTCCAATAGGCTATTAATTTTTGTTAATATTTATTTACTATTAATCCTGCAATAGACACTTCTACTGTAGCTTATTTTTATTTCAAAAATATTCTCACAACATCTATTGTAAACTTTGGCTTGTGGACTGGTTTAGACGTGGACATTTTGTTTCCTTTGCTCACAGATTTTAATGAGTGAGAGGAACTGCATCACAATCATGGTTGTCTGTGCAGATATTCACCTGAATAATGGAGATCCCACAGGTTTGTTAGCAACTACCAAACCTGGGAATGTGCCATCTTGGCTCACTCGTTTGTGCTTCTACAGCTGACAGAATAGGTTATGAGAATTATTTAAACCCCATGCTCTGAAATTTCTCCTATAGATCAACTCCTATAGCCAGTTAAGTTTTAAGATCAGGATAGAAATTGTATGACTGCTTGACTGGTGTGGTTTTTAGGATACAATGATGAGGACTACAAAGTTAGTCCAAAGCAATCTGTTTTTCTTTCTTTTAAGGTGCTACTATACTTATAATTTCCATACAAAGAAAAATACATTGTCTTGGAAAGGCTTTCAACCCTTCAGGGTCAGAGAATGGTGGTTAATGCAGTGACAGGAACATCATTGGTTATTTGTAGCAAAGATACTAACACAGGATGTGCTAGCAAGGCTATTTGTAGTAAATAGCTTTGCAATAAAAGCACAACCTTTTGCAATAAAAGCAAAGAGTGGAGAGCAAGTGGAATTGCTCGTTGTATTCAAAGTGTCAAATGGCTTTTTCTACGCATTTCAATAATAAAATAAAAAAAAATTTAATGTAGTTGTTAACTAAAAATTCTAAACTGCCTTTGGAGGTTGTACTTAAAAAGCTAAATGGACTTTTCCATTCCACTTATCTGGCATTTACACAGTGCTAAATCTAAATGCATAATTTTCACATTAACTGATGTTGTAGATCATGACATAGTTATAGGTGTAGATGCATTCTGTGCATATAAACATGAACTCTATTGTCAACTAATTCCATAAGTGTCTGCTTTGAATGCTAAGGGAATTGTCACTTCAACTGTAATGCAGGAATAAACCTGTCTGCTAATAAATAAGACTGATCCATGCACAATGTATGAACATGAAACCATCAAGTTTTTGTCAAGTTTTTGTCAGTAGGCTGAAATTTGTTATTCTGGGTTTTTGTCAGGGAGCGTAGAACTGGTTGTAAGACATTTTTCTGTATTTTTATGCAAAAACAAACTTTGCATGGGGTTCTGCTCACTCTTCAACTACTAAATAAAGATTCATTAAATTACCAAGAGGAGAAATGGTAGGAAAATTGAGAGAGAAGAGGAAGTAGAGATATAAGAAATTATTCCAAGGACTCTGAAACTTTTGGCCTTCATGATAACAGCACAGATAAATTAGATTCTGGTAGTTTCTGTCATTACTGTAATGCTGAAAAATGTTGCAGGCAGCCATTTGGGCCCAAGTTCTATTCTTACAATACAAGGAAGGTATTGAGAAGAATAAACTCCCTCCTCCTCATCAGAATTCTTTGAGGTGCTTTAAGTGAGGCACATGCAAACACAGTCATTTTTAAAGCGCAGATCTATCATTTCCAAAATCCAACTTATGGGTGCCTGAAGAGCTAGCTTTGAGTTGGTAGCTGGACAGTTCATAAATTAAAGATGTTCTTCAAGCCAAAGGGTACCTCACGATGATTTATCCTCCTGTGCAGTTTGGCTCATGGAAATTCAACTCATGCTTCTTTATTAGGTCCAATAATTTTATCACTTACTGGTTCATGTTCTGAGTATGTGACATTGAGAACTCCTCAGATGCACATTCACAGCAATTTGTTAAATAACTTGTTAGCACTTTCTGTAGCTGGACATCTATTTGAACAACGTCTTCCACTGAAAAACAGAGATACATGAATAGTTTTTTTACCATTTGGGGAAATTTTCCTCTGACATTGTCATACAACAATAAGACATTAAGGGTGGTATCAACACTGTTGAATTCTGTAATGACACTATCCTTGAGCTAAAGTTTCCAGGGTCCTGCTACTCTTTTTAAAGCAGGATAAATCTAGTCTGTGCACAGTTACCATACAAGTAGAGGACTTTTTAAGACATAAGAGACATTATGACTTGTGACTCAATTTTATTTATAAGATGAGTACAATTTTACCAGTTAGGTGTTTTCAATGCTGAAGAACTAATTTTAAAGATTGACCACTTAAAAGACATTCAGTTCCATCACTGAGCAATGGCTCTGTCAGCAGAGTTTGTTATGTATGACAGAGGTGATTTAACTTACCTTAACTTATGTTAATGTATGACATCGGTCATTTAACTTACATTCACAAGAGAAACCATATTACCATGCAGTGACTGTGCCTCCAACTTAGCCATTATTCGAATTCCACCTGCCCTGCAGGAAACCAAATAACATAAACAATTGCTGGGCCAGGAAATGTAAAGAAAAAAGATTATTTAATAACAAAAAATTTTTAAAAATTCTTTATGTGTAATCTAACCCAATATTGACTTAATCTAGATAAAGCCACTTAGAGAACTGGGGAAAAAAACATGCAAAAAGCCAGCAAAAAGGAGCAATCGGTACTGGTATTGTCCTGCACTTCTCGCCTCACACAATTTTGACAGTCCTGAGGTAGATCTAAAAAGTTCTAGATGTCAATAAAAAAGAAATAAAAGATCTTGGGTTCTTTTCACTAAGAAATGAGATTTACTTGATTTCAGTTAACTGTAACTTTGTTTCATGTCAGAAAATTCTAACTGAATTTCCAAGTGTATTCTATCTGTTTTGAAAATAGTGGCACACTGGAGTAAGTAGGGATGGTGTTTCATTCTGTGCTTTCAGTTTTCAGCATCAGACCTCTTCAGTCTTATTTTGGGAGTTCCTTTGTGACTTTTTTAAAGCAAGAATGAGTGACAGGACCAAAAGTATTCCCTCAGTTCGCCAGTCTAGTTGCTGAGTGGTACCAGTAGTGTGACAACAAACCTGTTAAATGTTGTGGTAACATCTGATGGAACCCTTTGTTGGGGGTCTCTGGTATACTTCAAACATCCATTTGGTTTAAAGGTAGAAATTAGGAAGTTAATGTTGGTTCTGCCATCCTCTGGGATTAGGAATTGTACATCATTATAATGGAAAAGAAACGCTTAACCAGTTTACAAATATATCACCAAGATTTTGAAATCATCTCTTCACTGGATTAAGAGATGATATTTCCAGGTCCTGAACAATCTTGTTTTAACTCTACAGAGTGGTCAGGTTTTTTTCATACAGAATCTACACAAGGACAAAATGGGAAAAGGAGTGTGTGCTTCTTTATCAATGAGCATGCTTTAGTAATATTTCATACTTCAAATGAGTTTGCAAAGCATTCAGAAAAATCTATTCCTGACATGAAAATATAGTTGTATTTCCCAGACAGGATGGGGCACTTTTCCACACAGGTGTATTAAAGGAATGGCTGTACAACATCAGAGGAAATGTGCATCTAACCTTGTATTCTGTCACACAACATGACCAATATTTGGTAAGTGGAATGAAGTATAGGAGTAGGAGAGCTCAGCTATGATTCTTTTCTGGAGTGTTTTCTCCCAGCTTGATGAAATTTTTGTTCAGAGTCCCTCTAAACAGCAGAGGTGCCTTTACTTAACAGCCCACAGTGAATTATTTATTTGATTAATACCTTCAACTTCATTAATTGCCTTTAAAACTTCTAAAAGTTTGATGCACAACTGCCTGTGGCAAGGAATACTCTTTTAACTCTCCACTTTGAAAATGCAGGCTTATTTTGGATCTGCCTGCTTCATATTTCATTCCATTGAAAGAGACAATGAACGACTTGTTATCTTTTTATCTTTTATGTGCCACTGATGGCATTTGTCATGTACTTCTTCACTCATGTTTTTTTTCCAGGCTGAAAAGAGCTGGTCTATTATACACTCATCATGCTGATACCATCCTGTGCCTTTGATCAGCCTTGTGTTTCTACAAGGACTTGGAGAGGTACTGAGAAGCTAAATGACATTACAGGGCAGTTCCAAGGGGTTTGCAGGTCTCTCTAAAAGGCCTTGTCCTACAATACAGGATTGCTCTTGAAGCAACACATCATACCTCAAACTACCTCTGCAGCAGCTGGAAGTGGCTGTAGGAGATTTTCTTTGAGATGATGATTATTATTATTACATTCTCCTCCCAAAATGCATGAAGCCAGTAAAGCACAGGAAGAGAAGAGAGATATAAAGGAAAGTGGGATTATATCCACGCTCTTGTTGCTGGAGACTATTAACATATTAAAGGCAAAAGTTTTTTCAAGATCTGCCACTGTTAGAGGAGTAAGGTAGCTAGATCTGTATATCTAATGTGATCTCTATATCTAATGCTTAGTACCTCTAACATTTCAAGGAGTGGTTGGAGATTTTACCCTTTGAACAGTCTAAAAGACACTTCAGACAATAAAAAGCTTTGAAATTATTTGCATTTCTTAAAACCACTTGTCTCACCAAGACACACTTTCCTCCTCCTTGCTTTGTATTTCATGTGTTGATTCTCTCAAGCTAAATCATAAAGCCATGTGATGCTTTTAAGGATTGTCTCTGTAAACTTTACCTTGCAGATTGTAATCCTTTAGAGAAAGGAAAATAGACTCTTCTATGCAAGAAAGATATTTAAAACATGTATATCATTTACTTTTCTTGCCTGAAGTGATGTTTTGGAAGCAGTGCTTCCAGTGGTGTAGCCTGGTTCTGAGAACAGCTTCAAAGCCTTGTCCATCCAAGCCTGTCTCCATATGCACTTCAAACTGCTTGAGCTCCAGCTGTCCACAAATCCTGTGTGCTTGTGTCAGGATGACTTTTGTGGCCCATCAAGAAAGGACACTCTGCCTGTCTGCAAAAGATGGGTTCCGTTGAGATAATATGCATGCAGTTCTGAGGATACTCTCAAATGCATTCCACTTGTAAAATTTTAATATTTCCCCCCCTCCTGGCAAATACCATGAGATTGGCTCTAGAAGAGACCACAAGGGCCATTGCTGACAAGCAGTAAAGATTAATTTGCTCTTAAACAGACTCTCTCACACCCAGAAATACCATGGAGGTAAACATAGCTCTTCCATCCATGCAGGGACAATTTTCATAGACATTGAAGGTCAGCTGCCAATTGATCTCAGGACTTACGAATATACAAGAAAACCTAAGTTCCTCTTCTTGGCAGTCACTGGCAGGTGTTACAGTGCTGGGCTATTGCTCATTTGCTGACAAGTCAGTAGTGCTCTTGGAATTACCATCTGATTTCAGCTGACACTTCTGGGAATGAGAGGGAAAACTTCAGGGAAAAGAACTGGGTCCTCAGCTGATAGAAGTCAAGATTCAGTACTGTTGTACTTCAGTAGCCTTAGTTCAATCCTGCAGAAATAATCCTTTGGAGAAGGTGTAACAACCCCAGGTATGATGTTTCACATACTCATTTTCCTGTTAGATTACACAGTTTTTCACTGGTCTCAAAGAACTGTGATAAAATACTGCAAAGATGATTTTCTACTGGGAGACAAGGTCCTGCTGTTTGGACAGTTTAAGTGAGGAATATTGGCTCTGGGAGTGAAGGTGCCTATGGAAAAGGGATGTTGCAACATTAAGATTTGGGTTTGCAGCATAATGGGTCAGTTAAAACAGTCAAAGCTTGTGTGAATTAAGTATCACATCTGTGGCTTGACATTAAGATCTTCTAATATGGGCTGTGAGGTTTTGTCTTAAATTTCAAGGTCAAAGTACTCCCAAAATTTTGTAGAATTAGAGCATCCTGGGACACAAAGCATGCTGGCAAATGAGCAGATTTTCAGATCTTTGCCAGAACCACACAATTTGAATGGAAAATGTTTTAAAATTAAAATTCTGGAACTGTCTTGGTGACGTGTACAGAGAAAATCCTGAGGGAAGATTTAAGCAGAGGTGTACAGGTGACAAGACTTGCACAGTGTGCCTTGAAATTACAGCTGTAAAATATTTGGCATTCAGATGCTTTTTATCACACTTGGTAAATACTTCCACGCCTGTCTCACACTGTGCATACTGACTTATCTCTAAGAACCTTAGCAGAACTTCGGGATCATGGAGACTGTTTTCCTGCTGGAGATACATCAGTGCTGCAAGGTTTTGATTCAAATACCTGGTAAAGAGGCTTTTATTCTTGGTGTACACTGCAGCACACCTCAGATACACGAAGTAATTAATTACATGCAGGTAAACCCCTCTCAAATACTTTCTCAGTGCTGATTTCCAGGAAAGAATCCTCCTGAGAAATGAAGTAAATGAGATTAAAAGAACAGAGCTAACTCTATATCTGATTATAAAAGCATCTCTTAAATTAAAATAAAATAAAACCGATGTAGGAATTGGATGGTAAGTAAATGTACTAAGCTGGATGTTGTGTGTGTGTATAAACTGATTTATACTCTGTGAGAGGATAATGCACAGAATCTGTCCATTAGTACTTAACTGTGTTTTTCTTATTCATATCTTTTCTGAACATGCTCAAAAACCTGGTCTTGACAGGCCTGTGTGTGATACCAGAGTATATTTGATCACACGGGCTGTGGGTGTTTGACCGTGTTTATTCCAGCAGTGTTCTCCCTAGCTGCACCTCCTACAGTAAAGGAATAGAGAAACTCTGCAGTTTTGGGGCAGATTGTCCAAGTCTGTGTTGCCATAGGAACTCTAACTTTCAGAATTCTTTGTCTTCTCCATCTCAGATTATTCAGTTTTGCTTTTGGCAATGATGCTAGTTCTGGATTTAATAATAGGCTTTTGTTTGTAAGCTAATAAGCAAGGCTGTATAGGTTCAACATGAAGTTTGCTAATCTGATTCTGACACCCTGAACTTCTAAAACTGCAGTACTGAACATGGCAGGGTGTGAATGAGCCAGCAACATATATTGAAATATTGTTAAGCTCAGTTTTTGCCGATATTCCCTTCAACATGCCAGTGAAGTGGTAAGTGGCAGACATTTATGAAATTTATAACAAAAACTCTACTTCTTCCTTGAGTTATCTGCCTACACACAGCCTTTTTCACAATGGATCTGATAGCACAGCGAGCCACAGAGTGATGAACTCTAAAATCACTCAGTGCACCTCAGACTTGAACTAATTAATTTATAATAAAAACCAGTTGTTTCTGTGGGAATGGAGCAAAACTACCTTACCGAAAAATCTGGCATACTCCCACACTAAAATTTCATTGGTTTTTTTGTATAGAAGATATGACCTGGTAGCTCCAGCTGCAGTTCTAATAATTATTGTGCCTATTGATCATTGTTTGCTGCAATTGCCTGGGTAAAAAGTTATCAGAAATAAATAACCCCTGCCCCCCCCCCAAAAAAAAAAAAACCCAACAAACGCAATAACTATGAATTATTTATATTTTAAAAATAACTCAGACTGTCTCCTGAACCAGATTCCAGATCTGTTGCAAGAGGACCTCCTGAGAGGAAAAACTCCCGACAAACCCCATATAAAACTTTCCAGATGTTGATGATTTGTAGCCAAAATTGGCACATGAAAAATCAGCCTGATCCTGTAGGATTTTGATTTCTTGACCAGCCACCCTAAAATAAATCCATCCAGCAAAACACAGTTTGCCTGTTTCTAATGACTGTGTCTTGAAAGCTGATATTGTGGCTGTTCTCACTATCATGCTGAATAGAGACTCTTTAATGTAAAAGAATTTTTCCTCATAGAGGTTATTTTGTCCAGTGGTTTTGAATGTACTGATAACCATACTCGGACAACTTCGAACAGTTTTGTTCTGTGTGGGTGTCCATTAAAATAAACACTACTGTCAATGTGATTTTATAACCTTTGAGAAAGCTGAAAAATACATTAACAAATTTCCAAGAGCACAGTACTTGGAAGAAATAGAGTGTGATACTCTGTTGTCTTATTGGAGTATCTTACTTGTCTAAAAATATAAAACCATAGAATCATTAAGGTTGGAAAAAGTGTTTTAAATCATTGAGTCCAACCATTAACCCAGCATTGCCACGTTCACCAATAAACCACGTCCCTAAATTTAACATATGTTCATATTTTACATGGTATGTTCTTGTTTGCTTTCCCTTAGGTGTACAGTTGTCTTTTGGAAAAAGAAATTTAATTAAGATTGAAATTTTTGATTATAACATGCTTATTAAAGAAATTGAGCATTATTTCAAATTACTTCAAGTTCATGTTGGCTTCATTAAAAGAAAACAAACCAACAAACCTATTTAAACTCATTCCCTTTAATTTAACCTATTTATATTTAAATGGTCAATAACTTTATGTTTAAGCTTTGTATTAAAATGTTGGTATCAGTTTTCCATAACACTAAAAATAGGTGGAAAGTCACAGGTAAGAGCTAGTGTTGACTGGAGCTTTCTGTGAGACACTGTGAAGTGTGTCATGGAGAATTAAAGCCTTCCTGCTCTGCTGTTCCAGGGTTGTGTGTGTCTCTCTTTATCCTGAGCACAGGCTCAGGATGAGGGAAATAACTGACTCCCCTATCACAGCTTGAGTTGGCTGGACTCAGTCTCAAAAAGCTCTTGCCATAATCCTCTCCTTGTTCAAAGTATTTTTAATCACCACAAGTGTGGGGTTTTGAGACCACACCAATGCTGTCTGGCAGTGCTGGAGAGCCTCACACCGCCTTCCAGTGAGTTGGATTCACGGCATGGAGCCCTCAGCACAAGTAGCTGCTTCGTGTGGTGACTGTGCAGCAAGGAAAGGGTTCCTTTTCGTGTTTTTTTTTTTTAATTCCTCCCCATAAAGCCCATACCCACTTACCACTACACTGTGGAAAAGGACGGACAAGTTCGGGTGCATCTACCCGGCAAAACAACTGAACCCTTCTGCCTGAAATTATGCTTTGTTCCACTGAATACCAAATATACTCTCAAACTGTACCTGTTAACCAAGATATAAATTTCCACAATGACTAAGTCAAATGACAAATCTGAAAGGCGTTAATCAAAAATTTTAGGATAACCACATTTAATTGTCTGTCTGTGAAAGGTTTTCTGCTCCATCTCAGTATGAAGTAAAAGTTGCATAGATGACTAATGAAATCACTTTATTTCTCAGAACATTTATGGAAGAAAGCTGTGTTAGCTTTTGATTAGGCTTCTGCGGGAGTGTTCAAGAGTGGCTTAGTGAGAGAAAGATTTTCCCTGTGTAGTGTATTTTATAGCTGGTTACAGCCTGGAGTAGATACAGACTGATGGGCATGCTTAGGGCTCTCTTGAGATCACAGCTGGCACAGATCCTTTGGGTTCTTCTTTGGGGCATGTGTATGGGTTTTTTCCTTAAAAAAGCCCAAAAAAATGACAACAAAAACCAACCACCCAAAAAAACCCCAACCAACAACCAAAGGAAAAAAACCCCAAATCCTAACAAACCAAAACCATGACAAATCAAACAATCAAGACCAAAAGATAAACCGAGAAATCTGATTTATAAAAGTCTAATGCATGTTGCAGTCTTTATTATTTAACCAATACATTTAACGTTTTTGTGTTTCTGCTGCTGCAGGGAAAAAAAAAAATAGATGACCTGTGAAAGACAGATGCCCTTATGTTTTCTCTTCTCTTGGAAACACATCAGCATCCAGTGACCATCTCAGCCCCTTCTTTGCTAGTGTATTGGTCAGAATAATTAATGAAACACACAGAAAAGAGGAGGAAAACCTAATATCTGATATCTTATAAGTATCCTTTTGAAAAAATGATAGTTATCCCCATCACACTTTGAAGCCCTGATGTAAAAAGGACATAAATATAATTATTTGCTGTTACGTCTGTCTGCTTCAAATTACAGCAAAACTCTCAAAGACCAAATACTAACTCCTATTTCATGTTTTAATCACCATAAACTACAATGGGATTCATATCTGCAAACATTTATTGCACTGTATCACAAGGATATTTTTAGCTGCTTTGAAGGCTGTTATTATGAAAAAAAGGAAAAATGATAGCTGCTCTTAAATTAGATATTAATCTGGAAGCAACACTTAAGATAAACAGTAAAGATAACTTTTCCAGAATTTAAAATTAAAACCTCTGACTTGCAATTAAAGCAAGTAGTAGAGTACTTCAGGTTTTTTCTGTTTCTTTCCTTTGCCTGCTGAGTTGTGTATTTTAAAAGTTTAGCATTGTGAGAGTAGGATGCCTGAGAAATCCAACTGGATTATCCAGCATGAAGGCAGGAGCCTCTTAGGTAAACAGGAATACAGCATGGAGAAGAGCAATAAATAAACCCAGCTCTGCTGAACACAGCATTCACACATTCAAGGAGGAAACAGGATGAAAATTTAAAAAACAAACGTGTGGCTTGATTTACCTACAAATCCAGCCTTTTCAGTGCACCTGATTACTGCCTTTTCCTGGATGAGCTGAACAGGGTCTTGTAAGAGACTCCTGTAATAGTTCATCCTCTCAGCTGCTGCATAAGATTGGCCAGAGAATTCCCTGTAGAGAATTAAAAAACTTTCTTTTAACAACAGTTTATAGAATTTAATTTGGAAAATCACTTGTGTGGCAATGGACAACAGAGAAGCTATCCTGATCCTGAGGTAAATTGTGTTCATTGTGGTTATTTTTCTTCGCTGTTTGAGTACAAATAACTTCTGGATTGAACGTGCCTGGTTTCCAGCTCCAGCTCTCAGTCAGGGAGCAGTTCTGATTTCTCCCTGGTAATTTAACACAGAATATAATCCCATTTTGAAATGTATGTGAAGAACTTCCTCTGCCTCCCTCATGATCCAATCACAACATAAGAATGCAGTGAGACGGGGAGGGAGGGATGAATGCATGGATGGGTCTACAACGACCTATTATCCTACGCCCTAATTCATGCCACGTGGAATTATCTGGATTAGCCCTGGGTGATGCAGAGTTTGGGAAGCTGTCAGGAAGTGCAGGGTAGGTCTCAATTCTCATTCCCTGTGTTGGATGAAAAGGATATCTCCTGCGCTTTTAGCTCTTTGACAGTTTAATGTTGGTGGACAGGGTTCCTCATACTGAAACTTTCATGCAAGGATAGTTTTGCATAAAAGGGACAAAAGAAAAGGATAACACCAAGGACTAAGAAAAAATTTCTGATGGCAGAAAGGCAGTGAAGTCATTGTCAAGATTTCGTTCAGCTAAATCATTGCAGCTAAATTGCAAATAATTGACCTATTGTGACAAGTGATTTGCAGAGAGTTGAAAGGACTAAATTTTTCTGGTGAAAGATCATTTTTTACCATGTTTCTTTAAAAATTCCCCAATCATGCAGTTAGGAGAAGGGACAGACTGAACACAGCCATTTTCACAGGCAGTCCCTCTGGACATTGCAGAAGAGATGTTGCACAACAGATTCAAGATCCATTTTCACGTTGTCTCCAGAGAAATGGAGAGGCACAGCAGACTCCTCCCGGCCTAGTGAGAACTGAGTCAGGCTGTGGAGCTGCTGCTCAAACACAAAAATACCCAGCTCAAAGCAGCAGCGAGTTGCAAGGAGCTTTTCTCTGGGCTGCACCACCAAGAGCTGCACTCAGCTCTTCACAGCAGGATGTAGAGCTGCTCAGAAGTCCTCTGAGAGTAATTTTGTTCCTTAGTAAGAAGTAAAGATGGTTTTTATCACACATTCTTATGCAACCCTTTCGAGGTAGACACAATTCTGTTACACACATGTTTTTTTGTTTCTTCTTTTCCCCTACCACTTTTAATTTTTGACTATCAACCCCAGCCCCCCCCAGAAAAATTCTATTTAACCTGAGAACACTAAATAATAAAATGAAACAAGAAGAGAATAAAAATAGAAACAACTCCTGTGATCTTTTAAAGTGAGTTCAAATATTTAGCATCAGAAAATACTGAGGACAGGGAAACCTCAAGCAAGGAAACATACAGAAAAAGAAGTGAGACAAAACAGGTATTCTCAATACGACATACTTCTTTCACAGAGTTAAGAAATAGAAGGGGAAGAAAATAGTTGAATTTGAAAGATGCTGGCGTTTATATTTTCTGAAAGGTATCCAGAATTTAATTTTTTTTTCCACTCTTTCATTACCAACATGCATTGAAAGGTGCCAAATCTCAAAACTTGGCTTCAGATTTATTATCCTGATGACCTGATCTTACATGACATTTACTTTGCTTTCAGTTTCCATTTATTTTTAGCTATGTGCCAAAAACCAAAATTTCTTGGTAAACCTAAGTATCCGTGAATCATTCATGAATATTTGCTGAATGAGCAGTTATTCCTCCTTCTTCTCCTCCATTTGCTTCCCCGTCTCTTGCAACATTTTGCAAGAGACAATAAAACTGAGAGGAACTTCTTGTTTCTTTTAATTTCTCTACAACATTTTGGAAATAAACTTAATTAGATGTAAATTCTAACAAAAAACCCCGTGATGTTTGTAAAAGAAAAAAGTTGGCACGGTTTCTCCTTGGATAGGGAATGAAAATTGAAAGGTTTGTCCCAGAGCAATATAGAACAAATTTTCTTCTTATAGTCATAAAATATCCTTGTGATATTTTGATGGTGACCAACATTTTTATGAGCTTTGCCAAAAACCTTTGGTAGGCAAAGAATAATTTGAACTATACATCACATTAATCTAACTTGATATATTGGAGAATTCACAGAGCCAAATTTTAGTTTTTTCATGATTTTCAACAGAACTGGGGCTCTTAAAGACCATATGTGTGTGTGTGTGTGTATCTATATATGTGTTTTTCCTTGACACTGTTTCATTGGTATTTCTACAGACATTTTATTCATCTAAACTTTCTCACAGTGGCTGGGTAGCTTCCTGAGTAGTAAAATACTATGTATTACTGAAAATTAAATAGCTGAATTGAAAGATTTAGTTATATTTCATGTCTTGTTAGTCATCCAAAATATAGTAGCACTATTTCTCTGATGATATTATAGCTCAATGGAATAACATTCTACTACCCAGCAGCATGAGAAAGAATGTGAGCCACCAAAAATATTGTCATGAAACTTTATGTTTCCAGGCCCAAAAGCAGTCTGAGTGTGTCACTGTGAGGTCTGTTCAGGCCCTTATGCCAAACCCTAAACCAGCAATTCTGAACAGAAAAATGTCTTGTTATCTGTTAGCCATGAATGACTTATCCCAGATCTGCTGAAAATTTTTCAGATCTGTGAAATGAACACACACAATAAAGCAATAAGTGCAAATCTGTGTGCTCCCTGGCCTAACAGTGCTCTAAATTTTTGCAGGGAATCTGTTTTTGATTGTGAGGAGCATAAATCAGACTAATAATTACCTTTGTCTCAATGTCACTGCTTTTGTTTTGAGAATTGTTCAGCTTCATCCATCTACAGCCTGAATATTTCATAAAGATTGCCAGTTTGGAACTATTGCTGTCATTCATGTACATGTTGTGTCCTTCCAGTTGTGTCGATCTATCTGCAGGACTGGGGCCTTGATTTACGTGTTTGAACACTATGATTATGAAGCATGTTATCTGGGTGAAAATGTGATGTTGCCAAATGTCGGATAATTTGCAAACAACACAAATTCAGACCGTCTGCCTCCTGAGTATTTTTGGAAAGGTATGGGGAACAACCAGTTGATGATTAAGAGACCTCCCAATAGACAAACTAAACAAAAGGTAACAATTTATCCCAATGTTTTGGTTCACTGCTGATGAATTTTCTTAGCATCTGCTTAAGTGTTTGATTAAAGTATTCTACAAGCCCATCTGTTTCTGGCTGATACGAAACTGTGTGATGGGGGAATTTTTAACAGCTTGCACACCTCATTTAGCAAAGAAGACATAAAATTAGTGCCCTGATCTGTTGAATTTTCTAAGGGTAAGCCCACTCTGATAACAGCATTAATCAATTCATTAGCTTCATGTTTTGTCAGCTAAGACTTCGTGGCAGTACTGTGGGGTTTGAATGTCCAAGTACCCCTTCCAAGATCTTTTACTTTCCTCAGAAAAGAAATTTGACTAAATGAGAGTTACAATTCAAATTAAATTTTCCTAGTCTGTCAGTACAGCATGATACTGGATAAAAAATGGAGAGGACACACTTAGGATATCTCCTAACATTTTCTTGTTCCCATGGGGAACTCCAACTCTAGATGTCTGCTGGAAATGCAATCCAGCAGAGAGGAAACAGTCTGGGAGGTTCCTGGAGTGTGTGGAACTTGCTGGAGCTGCTGTTTCCAACCAGATAAGGACTTGTGGGTGATATGATGGTCAGAGGCCCTCTTGGGGGACAGTGATCACAAAATTATAAGTGTTTGGGATTTCTGGAGAAATAAGGAGGGCCGCCAGCAGAACTTCTGCCTCAGACTTCCAGAGGGCAGCCTTTGGCCTGTTTAGAAGATTGGTTGAGAGAATCCCTGGGTAGAAAGAGTCCTTGGCAAGGCAGTCCTGAAGGGCAAAGGAGTCCAGGAAGGCTGGACATTCTTCAAGAAGGAAATCATAAAGGCTGTTCCCAGGGAAGGTCATGGAGCAGATCACCTTGAGTGCCATCACACAGCATGTACAGGACAAGCCCAGCCAGCGTGGGCTTGGGAAAGACAGGTCCTGCTGGCCACCCTGATCTTCTGTGACAGGGTGCCTCACATGGTGAAGTGAGTGAAAGGCTGTGAATGTTGTCTACCTGGACTGTAGGAAAGCCTTTGGCATAATTTCCCACAGTGTTCTCCTGGAGAAACTGGCTGCTCATGGCNGCCCTGTAGAATTCCAGGCTGTAGGCTGAGTGGCTGGAGCAGCTGCATGACAGAAAATGACCTTGGGGTGCTAGTGACAGTGCCTGGACATGAGCCAGAGTGCCCAGACGGCCAAGAAGGCCAATGGCACCGGGCCTGTATCAGCAGTGGTGTGGGCAGCAGGACCAGGGCAGAGATTGTTCCTCTGTGCCTGGCACTGGTGAGGCTGCATCTTGCATCCTGTGTTCAGCTTTGGGCCCTGTGCTTTGGGAGAAGAGAGTTCAGCCACCATTAAACTTTGCTGTGCTTCCTACCATGGGGCCAGAGAATGCACTTGGTGCTATTTTATTTAGTGTTGCAAATAAATCTCAGTTACAGGGTCCTGGGGAAGTGATTTTCCCTTTGCAAGCCTGAATTTTCAGGGTGTATAGAAGGTGACAGCTAAGCCTGAGATTATCATGACCCCAGGCCAATGTGTATTTCATTGCATGCAGAAGTCGTGTTCCTGTGCTGCTGCGTCTATCAGCAGGAGAGTTTTGTTCATCTGTTCCGTTTGTGCAGTTTCTACACGGGGGTTCCCATCTCAGGTAAAGCCCTTAGATAAGGCTTTAATGTGAAGAAAAAGAAGCCTCAGTATAAGCATTATTGGTTATAACCATTGGAGGTTCCTGGTGGGGCAAATTTCCTCCAACCTTATGGCAGCAGAAGGAAACTGTTTAAGATTTGCTCATTCCTTTCTACAAAACTGCACTAAAATGGATCCTCTGCTTCTGGAACTCCTGCCCTATGGAGCAGAGGTGTGCCAAGAGGTCCAAATCCTTAGGATGAAGTTTTCTGCCTGCTCAGAGAGTGTATAAATAGTTTAGAAGAAGTCAAGGGCTTGCTTTTAATCTCAGGAAACCAGGCATATGCTGAGCTCACAAACTATCACTGGCAGAGTTTGAAGTAGGGATGAGCTCAAAGTATCCTGATGCTGGACAGAAGTCTGTGAGCATCAGAGAGAACTGAGACACAGGATTGTTTTCTGGGGTCCTTCCTAAAGTAGAAATGGAGGTATCAGCCCCACTTACTTACAGACTCAGCTCACATACTTAATCTTTACACTACTGTAAATTTACTTTACGGTATCAGCCACCTTTTCAACATGAGTGGAAAGGACAATAATAATACATGGGAAGCTACAACTTTCCCTCTCTCCCAGTGTTTCCCATTACAAAGCACAGATGATATGGTGTCTCTATCTAGAACACACACTAATATTTCCTAAAATAATACATAATTCTGTACATTTCTTTCCCATGATCTGAATTCCACGATTTCTGTTGCACATCATCTGAAAGCAGCCTTAGTTTCCCTTCATTCACAGGTGATAGTTATATTTCAGATATTCTCTCTCCATATTTTCCCATCTCTGCCAAAGAATAGCCTAAGATTAACCAGAAAGATGTTGCCTTTAATTCCAGTATACTGATATTAAATCTCTACTTTTGAAAATAAAGATGATTTTATTTTTTTGGATAATTTCCCTTTTTTTGTTCTTTTAAATGAATAGGCAGACAAAGCAAGATAGTCTCTACACTGAGATGATGTAACCATTAAAACTATTAAACTCACTGTCGAAGTTTTTCTGAAGCTCAAGATTTCCTTGTGTATAAGAGAACATTCTAACTAATATGATCAACTTGAATAAAACCAATTAGAGTCTTATTTCTTATCCTATGTTACGTGTGAATATTTGCCTTTTCCTGTAATTACAAGACATGAAAAAACATAAAGGTTGCATTAATAATTGAGCTACCGGAAGCCAATGTGCATTTTCTTATGTAAATGCAAATAAGTATGGATCTATCACCCTTAATCAGCAGAAGCACTGAGAGCCTTGAATGGCAAAAGGGCATTTCTAGACTGCTGTGTCTTTCAGACTGTTATTGTGATCATCTCATACAGGTAATTTTTTTAATCAAATTGCTTTCTCTAACTTCCTTAAAAACTTAGGGAACCTTTCCTTTCCCTGCAACAAAATCCTGAAGGCAATGATTGGAGATATTTTCCTATCAGTTGCTCTTTGTTGTTTCAATATTCAGCTGCACAAGGGAGTTCTCAAAGCAGCAAGAACAGTCACTTCCTCTAAAACTGAGGAAATTTTCTTCACATCACAAATTACAGAAAACTGAGAAATACAATAATAAAACTATCGTGGGTTTGGGTCCTCGTATTTGTGAGTTGTTCAGAATAAGCTCAGAATTTGCAGGTATTCCCTAAATTTTGAAGCTTCCTAGATTTTAAGGCATTGCTATTTCTCCTTCAAAATCTGATGTTTTGTAATGAGGGGAAAAAAAGGATCAGGCAACTTAACTTTGTGAATCCATTACAGGAGTATATCCCAAATATGACATGCATTTAAAGACCTTATTCTCGACTTCCTTATGGCATAAACATTTGTAGGTACGTTTGTTTTAATTTGGTGTGACTATAAACTATCAGTGTTGTGCATGAAGCTGGAACATTTTTAGCAGCACAGAAACTTTCTGAGTCAGTAAAGGTCAGATGGGTGTGTGAGATCTTTCAGAGAGATCTAATGAGTTTACTGATTACAATTTTGAAGATCACCAGGACTGCTGTGACCAACTCCCATGTTTTCCTGTGATGGAAGATTGAGAAAATACAGTTGTCTTGTTAAAGAAAAAGAACAGACTAAGGAATGCAATCTTCAAATGCTCAGATTGCTTTTTGTTCTGAAGAACAACAGAAATACCTACTCACTACACTGAAACAAGTACCAGTGAGTTTCAGCTTCTGCCTTAATATTAACAGAGATTAAACACCAGGAATGCCTGTGCAAAAATATTGCAGCATTCTTAACTGGAGTTTCAAAAAAAAAAAAAACATTTCAAAAAACATTTGTCAGTGAAGATTTAGGTCTAGTTGGTGCTGTTCGGTGGAGGGAGCTGGCTTCTAAAGATGCCTTCATGTTTATCCACAGTTCTTTTCTGAAGATCATGCATTTTTCTCTACTTAAGTGAACTCAATTTACGGTTGAACTAATATAGAGGTTTTAGATATACTTCAGGTAGTAAGTATAGGTAGTAAGTGTCTCTGACATAACAGCAGATGAACGTTCAACTGTGGAGACACAGGTAACAAAGATTAATAAAGTAGAAAACATACACTGGAACCTACTTAGAGTGCACCTCAAATCATTACAGAAAAAGTCCTTGTAGTCTTTACAGATAATTCTTTGTGTAGTTGCAACTGAACAAACAAAACAAAAAGATGTTTACAGGAGGTCTAGAAACCAAACTTGAAACTATAATAATATCATCACACATTTTTCCTGGCTTAGCCTTATGTAACACTTTTCCTTCTCCATTATTTCACCTTAAAAATATATAGCACAAATGGAAGGGATCCAAAGAAGCCTGATGAACTTCTTGAAAGCATGGGAAGAATGCTCAGTTTTGAGGTGATTAATACAGGATGTTACAGAACCAAACAGGGCAATGAATGTCACAGACAAGGTACATTAAGAAGTCCTTGTTCACTTTTTCTTCTAATAAAGAACAACGGTATGTGCTAAAATATTAAAAGAAACCAGTATGAAACCAATAACGGGAGAAACCAATAATATGAGCTCTTGCAAGTGATATAAAAAAACTGCTGAGCTCATCAATATGGTATTTAATGGAGGATCAAGCCCTAGAATTGTCGATTGACATTAAAAAAGTCTAATTTTTTGCTAAAGGCAATGCTTATAGTAGCAAAAGATAGGCAATGAAACTATTGGGATTTGCCAAAATTCAGGCTCACAAAAATGTTTAGGAAACAAGATCATTTGAATTTGAGTGAGGATAAGTTTTAAAATCTTTAAGGATGTGGCTGCCCTTTACCATGGTCTTTCTCTGAAAGCGCTGGGGGTGAATGTACCCCAAGAGACCGTGGCTGAGAATCCCTGAGTTGCTTGCTGTAAAAAGTCAGCAGCCTCAGCACTGTGCCTGAATGTGACAAAAGAGACGTAAAATCTCACTGTTGTCTTTGTGCATCTGATTTCTCAAAGGTTCCCAGCCTTTCTAATCATGATGCTTTGTTTACACCAGCACTTGCACTGTCACCAGTTCTCCCACAAGAAAAAGCACTTATAGTTAGTTGTCCTTTTGGTCAGACCAATGTACTTTCGAGCCCAAGGCAAAGTGATTATGCCATTGATGATTTCTGTATCTAGTGCACTATTCATCTCACCTGGTTTCATTTTTCTAAAAGTTTCTAGAAGTTTCTATTCAAAGTCAAGCACCTGAATTCCCCTCTGTGGTCAGTGGCAGGAGGCAACTCCAGGGCAAGGCTGTTAATTCTCTTCCCTCAGCAGTGGCTGAAACTCAGATAAATTAAACTGTATTTGAGTTACATTCGGGCCTGAATGCCATGATAAGAGTTCTTCCCAAATATCACAACCAACCAGTTTGTTCCGTTCTAGACAGACCTGAAATTAGTCCATTGCATACCTGACCTTCTGTAGATACGCCCAAAGTAACAGCAAAGTTGTCTGCAGCCAGAATTTCTTTGAGAAAGTCTATTCTGCCACTCAGCAGTAAAATGCATGCTTTTCAGATGATGTGACCAGCAAACGGAAGAATTATTCAGCAAGCAGGATCTTATAGAACATTAAAAAATAAAAACTGCAGAGCCAGCTGCTAAAAGTGTCCACTTGGAAACACAAAAGTGGGAGAAAAGCATTGGTCATTTCCCAAATTGGGTTGTTCTGCTTGTAAAACTACATTTTTCAGCTTAAAGGCATTCTTTTGTAACTTTACTACTTCAGATGATTGAAAATAAAATATTCAGCAGATTTCCACTACAATCTAGTAATGCATATTTCAGAAATATTACAACCCACTTTTTAAGAATGAATAAAAAGCACCTGAACACATACTGAAGCCTGCAGTTTGTAAATTCTTAGTTCCTCAAGTTTTGGTCTCTTTTCTGTGTCATTGCCAATTATATCACCACCATCTGCTGATCAAATAGCAAACACAGAATTCCAGGATGACAGCATTGTCTGTTATGAAGTTTCCTTGGCATGTCACATCACAAGAGAGTCTATTTATTAGTTCTAACATCAAACAGTAATAAATCTGGACTGAAGAGGCTTTTGTGCTCATTTTTGCCAAGCCATGTGTCTGCCTCATGTTTCATTGCATGGATTTTCTTTGTTGAAAGGGAGTTTTAAACATACATTTGCTTCAGCTGGGAAAGCAGAAAATGCTTTATTCTTTCATACTTTAAATGTAATTTGTCATCTGAGGTGTAGGTATCCCTAAAAGGCAAGTCATCTGACATCAAACATTTTAGGAAGGGAGGAATCACCCTATAAGGATGTCTGTGTCATCTTTGAACACAAAGTCAGCATAAATGGCTAAAGATTCACTATCTTTATTGCCTGGATATCTAGTGAAGAGACTTCAACCTCAATAATAATGCACTTGGAGATATTTGTTGGTGTTCCTGATGATATTGGCTCCGACTGGAGAATGAGTTTGGCCTCAAAGAGTGACAATTTTTACACTTCCAAGGAGGCCAGACAATCCCAGATGGTCAATTCTGTGCCACATAGACAATATTCTCTGTATTTACAGAGGTGCTGGCAGGTCTGTCTTGGTGTGTGCATCAGAACAGTTGAGATGATGATTTATATGTCCTTCTCTCTGTAGCACCAAAGTTTTAGGCTGGTTTTGCTCTGTATTGTCAACAGCTGCAATCGTGGAAGCCATGTGAACAGTCTGATAGAAAGAAATAGAGTATTTGCTTAATTCAGGCAGAGGAAAGAGATCAAACTATTTCTTCCTAATCACTGGAGTGTCATAGCAAGTCCCATGGACTGACATCTTGCCTTTTGAAATGAAACCTGCTTCATAAGCTGTTTTTGGAAAGAACTCTTTGGAAGAAGTTTTAGTACCAAAAAACAATTCCAATCTATTTCTTTCACCCTTTCTTTGGATTGTTTTTAAGTGACTTCCTACTAAGTAACCTCTAAATTGATAAATTGACTTAACTGATCTCGAAAAGCAATAAACTTATTGTTTCTATGCTGTTGGCGAATTTGTCAGTGAACTGAAAAAAGCCCCACTCTGAAATTGATTCAGTCTCATCAATAAAAATGGTACACATGAAAATCTTATTTAGTACAGCATTTCTCAAGAAAATAATGTTCTAATGATAGCCTTACATATAGCTCCAGAAATGAACAGTTCTGTTGGGGAACAGGCTTTGAGCAGCAAGCAGTAAATAAAGCATTGATACATCTGTTATCAAATAAAAAAAAAAAAAATTAGAAGGCTGCAGCAAGTCATCTTCATTCCACAGCCCAGGAATTGGTCCCAGGAGAAACTCATCAAGTTCCACACGGCCAAGGCAAGGTCCCGTGCCAGAGTAGGGGCAGTCCCCAGCACCAGTGAAGGCTGGGTGGTGAGGGGATTGAGAGCAGCCCTGCCAAGAAGGGCCTGGGGGTAGGTGTGGATTAAAATTGGACATAAAATGTTCTTGTGGGATTCCACCTACAGCACTGTGACCTGCTCTGGGGCTCTGGGGCCCCTAACAGAAGAAAGATAAAACCCTGTTTAAGCAGGTCCATAAAGATGCTCTGAAGGCTGGAGCACCTCTCCTACGAAGGTTGAGCGACTCAGCTGTTCACTCTGGGAACACCTTAGAGCAGCCTTTTGATGCCTATCAGGATTTAAAAGATCAAGAAGGACTTTTAAACAGGGCCTCTAACAATAGGATAAGTGACAATGGCTTTTTCTAAAGGAAAATTTAGATTTGACCTAAGGAAGAAATTCTTTACTTTGAGGGTAGTGAGACACTGGAACAGATTTTACATAGAAGTTGTTGTTGACCCATCACTGGAAGTGTCCAAGGGCATATTGGACAGGACTTGGAGCAACCTGGTCTAGTGAAAGGTGTCCCTGCCCATGGCAAAGGGGCTGGACTAGATGACTTTTAAAGGTCCCTCCTGTCTCAAACCATTCTATGATTCTGTGATACTCAGTTCTGTATCAGTCAGAACTATGTTGGGGAAAAAAATTAGCTTTAAATTTTATAATAAAGTTCCACCCTCTAAAGGAAAATCAAGAGGGTGCCAATCTCTGGTTGCTGGATGAAAACAGTTTCCTACATTTCACAGTGTCTGAGTGGATTATTTAGCAGCCCAGAGTCCTTTCGATCTGCTTTTCTGTGGGTATGTTAAACATCTGTGTGAATAATATATCTGTATTGACAAAATTTCATAAATACAAATGTATTTTGTACTGCAGTGGAAAATATTTCACTGAGATGTTTAACACTTCATGCTCTACAGCAAACATATTGGCCAAAGACATTTATGGGTGAAAAGAAAAAAGAAAAAAAAGAGGCAGGCCAAGTATTCATGATACAAGTCTGGTAAAGAGAGGTGGAAAATAAAAGGACTTTTCTTCTTAAGTTGTTTTTTAACAGAGTTATCCAGGATATTTTGTCACTCATAGGAATTGCTTGTATGTCTTTTCACTTCCTATTACCACTTGCTGTTTATTCTGGTTCCTAATGTCAATACTGTGCTGTGCCAGCCATCTGGTTTTTGTCCACCTTTTGGGATTTCTCTGATCTTTGGCAATTTTATCTCAGTGTTTTTGAGATAAAATTGCTATCTTAATTTTATCAGTGCTTTGCCAGTTATCTTAGAATAAGAGTATAGCCATTGTCAGAGCAGCTGGGTTTGTAGGCTTTGTTTTGTTTTTTTGTTCTTTCCTTTCTTGCATCCCGGGTGACAAATTGTGCCACCCTTTCCTCCGACTCCTCTCGGCACTGAATTGGCTTCCAAGGAATGTGGGTTTCTGGGAAATCTGACACCCTGATGAATGGCATTTACCAGGATGTACAGTATGTAACTCCTACCATACATGAGGACACACAGCTCACTGCAGCTCTTTCTTGGATCACTTTAACCCATCCAGCACTTGAATTGTGTGCTCAGAGTGGATACATCAAGATCAACAGCAAAAGATGCATAGCCAAAACAGACTGGAAATGCAAACCTCAGGGCAGTTATCTCACTCAGCACTGTCTATCATGTCAGTGCACTTGCCAAGGGTGCTGAAGGTTCAGGCTCAGAAACGTACTTTGTGCAGCTCTGAGTCAGAACCATTTATCATCTCCTCTTTCAGCTCAGGCAGCACTAGAACCTGAACTTCATTCATCCAGGTCTGAGTGCTCTAAGTACACAGACATGAAAGCAGTCTCTTAGCAGCCCTCACAGAGCAAATTCCTTTGCTGTTTGAGGCAGCAGCTCCATGAACATGGGGCTGATTTCACAACTTGTGTATTTTTTCTACTGCATTTGCAAGGACATTCATAGTGCAGAGCCAGATGTGTTTAGAAAGGGGTCAGCATTTTGTCCCAGAGTTGGTGTCTTAGTGGCAGGAGCACACCACTGAGAACTCTCAACACCACTGTGCCATGGGATCGCTTTCCTAACCCCCTACGGGGATTTTTCTGGGTCTAGAACTATTTGGTTGACTCAAGGAAATTCTTACATCAAAATCCTTTTGCACTCTCAGCCATGTGATCCCTGTCTGGGAATCTCCTAATTCTCCTTCACTGTGTAAAGAAACCTGGGTTCTTACACTGTGTAAAGGCAGTTGTTGCAGAGGCCCTCTCTGGAGTGACCAGCTCCAGGTGACAGTATATTCTCTATTTTACCAATAAAGGAATGGGAGGAAATAAATTTTTAAGTTATAATTGTTGTTGGGGTTTTTTTTATTTACTGTAAAGAGATCTACACAATACAAGCTCTGAGTGGTCCCTGAAATCTTAAATGTCTCATGAATCCCCCCACAGGCCTCACACCTCTGGTCCTTCATCATTTTATGTAAACATCATCTCAAGGTGGTTTATGACAAGCTAAATCCCACAAGAACAGAGAAAAAAAAAGTTAGGAATATAATGTCTAGTTTGTGTTAATCACAGCCCATCAACAGATCAAGAACTTGATTTCAAGCTTTACATAGTACCAGGGTAATTTTGGGGCTTGGTGATGTTGACTTCTCAGCACTCTATATGAAACAGCTGTTTGGGATGCATTTCTTTCACTACATCTTTCCCCTGAGATATTTAAATTTATGATGATTTGTATTTAATCAGGTTTGCTGATATTTGAGTATGTGAGTATCTTGCTCTGCCATACTGTCTGAATAACATTAAGTTTACTACAGGTTTAGAGAATCTGGATAATTTAATCATTCATGTTGCCAAAGAAAAACAACAACAAAACAGCATACCATAAAAAAATATAATGCTACAACACAAACCAAAAAAAAAACTTCTTCAAGATTTCCAAAACTGTGCATTCAGACAAAAAATATTTGATATTAGTTATATAGAGATATAGTTGCAGGCACCTAAACACATCAAAACATCAAAAAAGAAAATGGAAGTTACTCTCAAAACCCAATGCATTCTTCTCAAAGAAAATAGTCTTTAAATTTTATTGAGAAATCACTCACAAATGTATGCAATACTTTTCACATTCTTTGCATAATCAGAGCTCTTAAAAATTTAATCAAACCACCACCTGCCTCAAAAATTCATCATAAAACTATTTAAATTTTAAAACACAATTATCTGTCAAAAGCACTTGAGCACTTCTAAATCCATAATAAGAAATTGTTCAAAAAGTTCTGAGGATGCTCCAATTAACACAATTATTCAGCAAATGAATGAGTGAGTAATACCCCTTTCAGGAAATTAAAAGCAATATCAGTACACTCTTTCTGAATATATATATATATATATATATTTTATCTCTGACATATTTTGAGGCTGTGTGTCCATCCCCATGTGTTTTAAAGTCCTTCACTGCAGCCAAGCTACATATATTAAAGGATTTAAATTGTCTTCTCTAGGTCTAATTCCTGCAGCAATATATCAGTCCTGACTCTGCAAACTCAGTGCTTTTCAGCTAAAGCCAAATTTTACACTGGGCATTTGTTGTCCATAAAAATATAAGCAATGGTGAGTCCTGCTTAAAAGGCTCAAATACATCAAGCAGCAGCTTCTGAAGATGACAGCCCATTTCACCCCTGTTTTAACCACTCCGGGTAATCCCCAAGGCACAAATGAGCCATTCAGAGCTGTGATCCCACCTGATGCAGGGATTGTCAGAGAAAAAATGACTGATGGTCACTGCTGGTGAGAGCGTCCAGCTTTCCACTCTCCGGGTATAGCCAGGTTATACCTTTGATGGTTTGATAGCTCTCCACTGCTCCACGTCACTGTGAAAACCTCTTCAACAACACAGCCAACTTCACTGAGGCCAGAGGAGCAGATTTTTGTCACTGTTTTCAGGGTCTCATTCAACAAAGAGAGATACTGAAGGAATATTTTCCTAGGGGACAAATTATTGTCCATTCTAAATTTTGCCCTTTAATTTTTCAGTTTTCAACAAAATCTGGCTGTTCTCTTTGTCATTAAAGAATAATAGGAGGATGCAGGGCCATTGTCTTGCCTAAAGTTTTAGCTAAATATTGGTTTGAGAAACTTTTTTTCTGCTCTTTGTATGGCAAGGATATGGTATGTGATACTTAACATTTGCTTTTTCTGACAGACTTTAAGTGAACTTGAATGTGTTACACGTAAACTAGAATTAATTGATCAAAACTGTCAGATCCACATAAAAAGCAGTAAGAAATAAGCTCAGTTACAGGGATATAATGAAAAATTACATGCTATGACCCACATAATATATATTAGCTGCCAAGTAAATCACAACTAACATCAAGACACTCTTTGGGAAACTTTAAATCTGCCATTCAGGATAAACTTTTCTTGCCCTCAGTTTAAAGGGCAAGAAAAATATGAAATGCCCCCAAATATTCAATGCAAATATTTATTTATTATCTTTCCATGAGAATGAGAGGCAAATCTCCTGCTGCACAAGTAAGTGAAGGAAATGAACTGTAGAGAAATACTAAATAACCTGGAGGTACCTTATGGAAAAATCTGAATACTGAGTACAGGGATTTTGCCTCTGTCAACAGCAGGGAGTGACTTTAGTTTCTGACATAGTGTAAAAATGTTCAAATTTCCACAGTACAAGGCTGCTGTGTTAACCTAGCAGTGTCATCAGAGCACCAGAGAAAAAACTTTGATGTGTCATGAGGCATTTGAATGACCTGAAATTTTTTATACATGTAAATAGAAGTGTGACTTTAAAAAAAAAAAAATCTAAAATACAATTTTTTTCATAAGCTTATATTATTCTGTGTTTTTAAGCTTCAAACTAATGCACATGCATTTTATCTGATGATAATTTTAATTGAAAATAAATAATAAGTAATATCATGAAAATAATGAAATATCTTGTGTTAACAGTGACTGTATTAATGTGGCAGCACATGACAAAATTTCAGAATATTATGGACCTAGACTACCACCTTGTCAGCAGGTTTGAGGGTAGGTGGATGTGATGTTAGTCACTGCTCTGGACCTGGCTGCAAGCTTTGCCCTGATTTAAACTCTCCTGAACTGCTGCCCAGACTTGAGCCAGAATTTTGCACATTAAAATCTGCATGAATCTCACTAATACCGACAGCACAGTAATACTTTTATTACACTTTACGCAAGTGGAATCATTGACACAGGTCCTGTGAGCCCTGAACACACAGAGAAGTCCATTAAAAATTAGCATGGTTAGTCTGCTTCGGTGTCCTTGGGAGCCCTGCTGTGGTGGCACAGAAAGGATTTGCTGTTAATTACCCAACTGCCCGCTGAAGGCTGCCTAATTCTGCAAAGAGAAGGGTCAATGGCTGCGTTGGGAACGAGCAGAGTGAGCTCCCCTCTCCCTCCTGGGGTGAGCACGGGGCTGTATTTGGGCACAGGCACAGAGCTCACGGTAACACGGCAGCTCTGCTGCAGCAGAGCCCTCGGGGAGAGCTGCACGAGAGCTGGGAATGGCACAGGGCTGCACACACGGCAGCCCCCAGCCGGGAACTCGTCCTCTCTGTTCTACACAAAATGATTATTTCAGGGACTTCTGAGTCAAATCCTGGCTCTGTGCTTCTGCAACTGTAGCAGCAGCAGGTGATTCTGTCTAGGAAAATGGAATTCCAGGTCTTTTTTACTGTCACATTCACTCCAGATTTAATGTTAGCAATCCTGGCTGTCACCATTATGTCATTTTCCCTTTTTTAAATTATTAAGATTTAGCAGAATATATCTCTGAATTCATCAGATCTATTCAGAACTCGACAAAGGCTCACCAAATTCTTAGCAAATGTGTCCTTCCATGCCCAAAAGTGACATACCTGCCATACATGTGTGTAAATCACTAGAACTTAAAACTTCAATTTCCTTCAGTTCACCTTGAATAGGAAATAAGCCTACAGACCTTTGAAAAAGAGAGAGAAAACTCTATGGATTTATCAGAATCTTCTAAAACTAAGAACTAATTCAATTATGTATTATTTTCTTTCCATGTCATTTAGTTAAATTAATTTAATTAATTTTTGCCTAATTAAAGGACTGAAAACACAGACGAAAGTCAATAAGAATTAATCTCTTCCTAGAAATGGTTCTGTGTGCCTATACAAGCACTGATGTGAGTATTCCTACTTATTATGAATATTCATAAGAACTGACTGTAAAACAAAAGTAAAATGGTTTTAGAAAACAGAGTCTAAGATGCAGAATTTTAACATTTCATGTATTAGCTATTTCCTTATCCCTGACAGCTGATCTGTCCACAGAGAATGAATGGAAGAAGTGGTTTCTGTATTTTAACACGCAGGGAAAACACTGTTCTAGGAGGAAGATCTGACTTCAGTGAGGTACAAATGGAACCACCCTTGTCATCTGACGTTTCCTTCCAGAAAATAAACATTGTCAGCTCCGATTAGAGCTGGATTGTCACAAGTGTTCAGTTTGCTCCCTGCTGAACATCGCCTTGGCTGCCCAGCTTTCCACTGAATTCCCAGCCTTGAACGAGCCCCTGAGGGTCCCCTTGGGGAGTGCAGTCAGTCACCCCAGCCAAAGAACTCTTGTTTAATAATTTTTAAAATAATCATTTTAATAATAATAATTTTAATAATAATACAATTAAGCAACTAATTCTATGAGCTTGTCACGAGGAAAATACAAAGAAAGAGGTGAGCTTGGCCACCTCAGCAGCTAAGAAAATTTCTTCCTCTTTTTTATCGTTCTCAGACTTTTTGTTCTCAGCAAAGGTTGCTAGAGATTTTTGGACTTCTTTCTGTCTGTGAAAGAATCCAGAGAAATTAGTGTTCATGATACATGCCTTGGAGATGTGAGAGTCATCAGTCAAACCACCCAGCTTTTGCAGAAAGAACTCTGCTGCCTGCATACCAAGGCACAGTGTAATCAAGCTAGATATTTTAGCAAGAGATAAATTAAAACTTTTCCATTGGAAAAAGATGGATTAAATATTCCCTTGGAAAAAAAGGCAAATCCTGATAAATTCTTTAAGAGGCCAGGTACCTCACCTGAGCATCAAATAAGGCAGATGGCCTGAGTAAGAAAGTGTCTCCTATACACAAGGACAAGTTTCTAACCACTATAATCTCTGCAAGTTACTGCTTTTTGAACATAGCTTGATTAGTGGGAAAGGGGTTGTTTCCCTGGCAACAGCATTTATTAGCATAAAGTAAATATAGTAGTTGAAGAAAATATTCTAGTGTGTGGAGACAGAGAGTAACTGGATTTCTTTTGGCCACAGAGAATGGATATTTAGAGCAAAACTATCCCTCCTATGAGACCAATGCAGTTTATTAGGTGCTATTGTAACTTTAATTTTTCCTAAAGAATTCTCAGCTATGCAGTGTCATGCCATAATGCATTCACTACTTTGCCAAAGTCAGAACTGTTAAAAACGTAAAGAATGGAAAAAATAAACACCCTAGTGAACAATTGTTCAGTGAGGAAGTTAGAGAATCAGACACATCATTTACAAAAGGAGAAAATAATCAATTTTAAAATGGCTGAACTGGCTGAAATCTTCTTTTCACATCAATGGCTCTGGTCTTGAATCTGATTCTTGTGCTGCACAGGGGGCACAGGGAAAGGAAACATTCACACTAAAGCCAAGGTTCAGCAACAAGTTCCTCCATGCCTTTCACAAAATAAATAGAGATTTCTGTTCAAGCAAGTGGGAAGGAAGAACTCACAGCTCTGATTTGTACAGAAAGTAGAAACCTCTTTAGGACATGTAAAAGCAAGGCACACATAGAGAAATTTCAGCGACTGCAGAAGGTTAAAGGACACATGTGCAATGGGAGAATCAGGACGAAATAGGCTAATTGAGCAGGGGCACCCTCTTGTGTTTTTTCCCATGCAGAGTTTAGATCTCTGTGCAACAGATCTGCTTTCTGCTGCTCTGCAATGTCCTGGGCACACTGCTGCAGCCTCCCTCCACTGTGCAAAGCACACGAATGTTGTGGTCTGATGATGAAGTGTTTAGGATCCATGGAAGGTGGTCACTGACTTTGCTGGGAATGGCAATTTGTCTTCCCATGCACTGGGGACAAAGGACAGCTCTACTTATAGTTGATATAATTAGAAAAATAAAATGAAATTCTGTTTAAGATACGTTAAACAGAAACTAGTGATGTGAGAAATGGTGTCCAGAGGATGGTTCTGAAATTTCAGAAGTGTTTGGAGAGATAAAAGAGTATTCTCCCACCCTGTAACGATACACATGGTATAGCAATGCCAGGTAAGCCAGGCACAACATCCATCAAGAATTTCCAAATCCCCAATCAACCATTAGATCATACAGCACTTGATCCCAAAAGAGTTGCTTTCCAAAGGGAGACACTGATGAAAACAGAGGTGTAGCTGATAATAATCCTTTTTTTTTTCCCAGGAGCTCACATGGGACAGGAGGAACGAGGGAAAATTTCTGGGGATGGCAAAATTTCCTGCAGTGAGGGGATCTCTCATGGCCTTGTATAACCTTGGATTTCAGCAGTGCAGGGCTGTAGAGCTCAGTGTAACATAGAGACTTCAGCCAAAGCCCAGTGGGATCCTCTTTGACTCTGAGCATTAACTCTGGAGATAAATATGGGGAGAATTCAGGGGAATCAAAGCTGGCTGTAGGCATGGGCAAAGCTGGCAGCAGCAGGAGGCAAGGGATTGCTTGGGGTAGGGAAGAACAAAAGAGACCCATCCCTGTTCCCATTTCATCCACGCCAGGGCTGAGGAGAGCCAAGCTGGGACCAGCTGCTGCTGCTGGGGAGGGGATGGGAGGCAGCAGAATGGGGGCTGCACTGAGGGGGCTGCATGGATGCACCCCTGGAAGCAGCTGCCCTCTGTGCCAAACCCTGCCTGCCTGCAGGGGAGTCAAAAATGATTTCTACACACACTTCTCAGAAACTCTGAGCCAGCTTTAAGTCAACAGAAAATGCAAAGGAAAAAAAAGTAGAAAAAAAACTCACAAAACCCACTGCTTTCCTTCATGTTAAAAATACTCAGGAAAGGAGGATGAAGATAGCTTAGATAAGCTGATATTCTGGGATGTTGGGAGAAGAATGGACTGCAAAGACCTTTTTCTGACTAAAAACATGATATATGACCTGATAAGGTAGCACATTGATTTTATAAGCCACCATTTTGTTTTGCAGTTTCCTCCTTTTCAGCTTTTCTATCTTTTCCATGCAGAAAGCTAAAGGAAAGAGATACACATAAGAGAAATTATTTGTCTTGCCATTTAATCTGTGCTTCCAACTATGCCATATTAAAATGGACTTCTCTGTCCATTTGAATAAAACTGTTAGAAGGATAAAAAGGAACATTTTAATTTCAAAGATAATTTTGTTGAATTAAAGCAGTGTTACAGAGAAGCTTTGTTGAAAAACCTTTCCTTTTTGAACACAAATTTTGAATCTGAGAAAGCCAGGAGTTTTATTCTTTTTTATAAAATTACTCAAAATTTAACCTAGCAGTTAAGGCAACTTTTCCAAAATGACTACTTGCATGTAAGCATTTAACTCTGAACAAAGGTAGAGAATTAGTTTTGCTTTAAAGGAATTAATGTCCATTTTTAACAGGTTTTTTTCATACTTTCCTTGGTGCTAGGGTTTTTGTCTTCTTCTTTATTATGCAGTCAATATGTTTGAAAGGTTACTCCAAAGTATCATTACCCAGAAAAGGTTGCAAGATGCTTTCATAAGTCTGTATTTTGGTAGCATATAATTAAGCTGATTGGAAGTATTGTTCTCAACTCCAGCTCTCTGAGATGCAGCTTCATGGCTGTTAAATTTGCTCCTGAAAAAATTGCTTTTAGATGAAGTGAATTCTTGTCTCAAAAGTTTTATACTGTCTATGGTTTAGACCATCCTCTAAGAAGGTCTTGGGAAAAGGTAAAAGGACCAGGTAAAAATGTTTTTCATAAATGAAGCAGAAAACTAAGTTTTGATTTAACTTAGTTCTTTAAACAATAAACACTAAAATAAAGCAGCAGTCTAAAAATAAACAAGAGTTTTGAGGAGCCACATCATCTCAGCCCAAAGCACAGAGAGCGTCTGTCTGAGTTAATTAAACAACTTAGCTCCTGCCTAGCACATACAGGAGGGGGGCATTATTCATCTCATCCCATACTGAAAGGCTGCCCGATTTTGGGCAGATGTTTGAAGCAAATCATAGCAGTCACTGCTGTCTGAAGAACGCTCAGTCCCTCTCAGACAAGATTAGGCAGCGTCGTTTTGTGGCATTTACATATGTTGCCACTTCTTTCTCATTAAAAATGGATCTTCAGACGAACTCAAGGTAAAAATATTCACCTTACACTGTCTCATGATGGCATGAAACAGCTGAGATCCACGAGAAGACAGCTTTGGGTGCTTCTCAGAGTTACTTTGTGATCACTGATATTTTATTGTGATTTCAGCAGGGAATTTTGTTCCCAGGTGACATAGGAGTTCAGTGTGTCTGTGGACTTAGAAATAGTCACAATATCCACTCTTAAAGCTGACTGGTTTTCACCACAGAGATGGTGAAGTTCAATCCTGGCCTTGTGATTGCTGTTCACAATCCCTTTCCTTTTTGAACACAATAATTTTTTGAGTTATATTTGTTATATATTAATTATATATATATAATTTGTGAATAATCAAGTATTATGTACAAACATCACAAGTTGATTGCACAGTGTACCTTTCAATTTTAAGTCAGTAGTATTTCTGTTTAGGTATTTATTTTCTATAAAGGAACCAGATATGTAAAGAGTTGTAAAACATTCTGCCTGGTCTACTTGATACAAAAGGCCATGGGAGGGTTTTGTTAATTTGAAAAGCGAAACCGTTTCTACTGCATCAATCCTAATAACAGCAATCCCCAGACCCACAGAATGGTTTGGGTTGAAGGCACCTTAAGATCATCTCATTCCATCCCCTGCCGTGGGCAGGGACATCTTCCACTGTCCCAGGTTGCTCCAAGCCCCAACCAACCTGGCCTTGAACACCTCAGGGATGGGACATTTTCTCTGTATCTACAATAATGTGTTAATTCCAGTTCTTTTAATGGGACTCTAAATTTGAAGGTTTTGTGGATAGGATTCATTGGATGGATGTGAATCCATACCCTTGGTGACCTAGGACCAAACTGAACTGCTGCAATGTCAGTGGTTTTGGAGCAGGACCATATATGGGTGCAGAAAGAACTGGAATAGCAAAATATGCCTCTCCCACTGAATTTCCCCTGATGATTATACTACACTCAAGCACATCTTCACTTCACAGAAGCATGAAGCTGAGGACTATTGAATACTTTTAACTTCCCCCATGTAACCTAATGGCTGAAGAATCTGTTATAAATAGCTTCATCAATACCTGGAGTGGAGAGGTTCACATTCACGGACTGTATTAGTAATCTCTAGTGGGACTGTTTGTCATCATCGATGGGAAAAATGTAGTGTACAGGAATTGATGTCTGATTGATCACTGCTTTCCTGTGGGATTAATCCCTTGTGAACAACTTATAATGCTTATTCAAAACATGCTCATCAACAGCCCTTTTGAATTAACATGGTGTAGGCTTTGAAATGTTGATCAGCTCTTCAAAGGAAGGATTGAGTAAAGGTGGTTCAGCTGTTTAGCATTAATCCAATGTCAAACATAGTGCCTGAAAATCATGTTGCAACATTTGTTCTTTGATTAGGTATTTTAACCACAAACATATTTTGTTGTGATAACAAAAGATAGCACATAGACATAAAAGGAGTAAAAAGTCATTAACAAAGATATTTTGTGCTGGTGTGAGCATGGTTTTTCCTCTGACAGAAGCTGTCACTGAACCTTCTGCACTTGAAAATATCAATTAATAGTTTTATATGAAAGAACATATGTGTGTTTTCTCTTTGGCTTTGCCTCCTCTGTACTGAAATTTAGGTACTTGGTTCTTGTTACAGGTGACTCATGCCACAACAGGATTAATGTATTAAGGAAAACTTAGAATCAGGCATGAAAAGATAACATAAAAAAATTTCTGAGGTTGCTCCAAATGTTATGAAAATAAACTGCTAGGAGGACATGTTCAGATTTCTCTACATACAGTTTCCATAAATATCACAGTAATTGGAGGCACATAACCTAAACCATATATATCTGTTTTAGTTACCAAAGAAAATGTTGATAGTGCAATTGAAGCATTAGAAATAGTCACAAATTTTTATGACACTGTAATGTGTTGAATATTAACAGGATAAAATTACAAATATTGTTCTTAGAGGTCTCGGGAGAATGATTCACTAAAATGTAGAAATTAATGGAGTGACAGCCTTTGTGGTTTTTCCTCCTGTAATTTTTCCTGTGATCCATTAATACATACTTTGCTACCAGGTCTTTTTGTACCGTTCCTGGGTGGTACAATGTGCTTACCAGGCCATGGGAATCCAGGGATGATGCTTTTTCTAGAAGTCAGCTAAATCCTGGACAGCACCTGGAGTGAGAGCTGGGTCCATGATGCCACAGTGCTCTCTTGCAGGTGTTTTTCTGTCTTAGCTCCTTCCCATTTTACCTCTGCCCAAGTGCAGTTTTGTTGGCAAGGGCAATTCACCTTTAAAATATTTCTGTGGATGACTGAATGGTAGATAGAATAAGCCTCTGAGTAAGAGGGTATAAAAAAGTTCAGCAACTTGTGTTTTGGCAGAAGAGAGGGGAAGAAAGAAAGGAAAGAAAGAAAGAAGGAAAGAAAGAAGGAAGGAAAGAAAGAGGATCTCGATTCTGTCATCTTTTTCTCAAAACATAGATGAAAATATGTTGAGCACAAGATTTTTCATTAGGTTTTTTTCCCAGTATGACAGGTTTGTTTTTGTAGGAAAAAACGGAAAAGGAGTTGTTTTCAAGAGCACAATATGAACAATTAAAAAATAATGTAAACACCTTCCCAGTGAGAAAATTAAGTAGATTTGAAGAATGAAAACATAAAATTTAAATCCTGCAGCAACATAAACACCTCTATTTTCTGTCCCACTATATATAAATATAAATATAAATATAAATATATATATGCTCTAAGAGAAGAATACACTATTATTATTTCCATTACATTACTGATGAGAGACTGCTTCAAGAAAAATGAGGCTTAAGGAAGATTAAACTATCCAAGTCAAGAATTTGTTCCTGCTTTCCTGACTCTCTTCTGACACTGCTGGCATGAAACATCTTGGTTTTCCTTGGTGACAGGTGCTACATACAACAGAATATCTACCAGTCCTGTGTAGGAAATCCAACTCATGGACAAGGTATTAAATAATTCCTCTGGAGTAAGATCTGTTCCAAATAGTCTTTTATCACATCAGAGAAAGCTTTCAACTCCACAGATCATAGAAACTGAAAAACTTTCCATAATTTATTTTCCAATACTACTAGTGATAACTTTTTTCACTGTTTGGCAAACCATAGTGATTTACATCAAATTTAGCATTTATCTAAAATCACTTGGCAAGAAAATGAAAATTCCAGCAAAGCATGCTCATCACTGAAATACAAACAGTAGCTGGTTTGGAAAGCAAAACCTCAGAAAATGGTGATTGCTTCCATCATGCTCTGATTTTGCATTCACATGAATGACCATGAGCTGGGAGTTGCTCTGCATAACCCACCCAGAGCCAGCACCACTTGTCCTCGCTGGCACAGCAATAAGGCCAATAAAACATTTAACAATATACACCCACTCTGCTTTCAGGCAGCAGGCAGTTATCTGTAGTGTACTTGGGAACTTTTAATCTCCCTCTTTAAGGTAAAGATGCCCTTTCCCTTGTTTAAAATGAGCTGGCATGTAATTTGTTGTTCTGCTTGTTAACCCAGGAGGCAGCCAATTCCTGTCATTTCAAATACATCTGAAACCAATGAAGCACAAATGGGATTTTTGTAGTTTGCTGGTGGCAGTTCTGCGTTGCCCACTTATACTGGAGTTTACTTGTGAAATACTGATCCCGCCCAAATGATTTTACATTAATTGCTATACATTTCTGTGTAAATTTCTTATATTCAATTTATTGCCAAACTATAGTAGTTATATTAATTACAAGTTAGTGGTTGGTTTATTTGATTTATATCCACTCTGTTTTTTGCCTTCCCTTTTTCATTATATTAAAAATTAAATCATGGCATTACAAGGTGTCTGCTTTTGTCAGAGCACTTGTTCTCATATTCAACACAAAAGAGTTATTTACACAGAATCCTTAAAACAACGGATGTGCCATTTGGCTCTATGCTGTAAAATTATAGACAACACTTAAAAATAGAGAAATGTAAAAGATACAGAAAGGAAGGATCACTGGAGGTAGAGGAAGGTGTTCCAGCTAAGAAAAGGCATAAGTAAAAAGTCAACTCAAAGCTTTACTAAAATCCTACATGTTATAGGACATGAAATCCTTGGGCAGTTGAGAAGATGTATCAATGTGGAGATACCAAACAAGATGCTGTGGTAATCATATCTGCAGTGGGATTAAACAAGATGATCTCTAAGTAATCTCCTTTTGGGGAAAATTGTCGGGTTTTTTCTGTAATTCAACATAGTTTCCGTGTTTCGGCTTGAAAATTCATTTCTTTGGGAAGATTACACAGTTCTTCCCATACCAAACTAGAAGGTGGGAGATGGTAGGTATTTTATGAAATTAAGAACTCATAGATCAGTTTGTGACATAAACTGTGCTATTAAGTCAAACCAAAGTACTTTGATCAATTTGGCAGAAAGCATTCACCCACCACAGACACTGTTGGGGGTTATTTTATAATGTGATTACAGTGACATTTTCTCAAATATTTCTGCTGTTGTCAACTATTTCAATGGAAAATTTCCTTCTTCAATGCACATCATTTTAAGATAATTTCTGTCCAGTTCCAGTGGTAACCTTTTCCTCACAGGAATTGTGGCATATATAACCATGATGAAAAAGTAATTACCTTCACAGTGATGCACACAACAGCTTCAACAAGGCTGCATATTTCAGGATGTCAGTAATAAGTCCTGAAGCATCACAAAATAACCATTTGTGATGTAGCTGGGGTCAGCAGTGATGAAAAGTTATTGCATTGGATCGTTGTTTTATTGCTTGTGTGAGCTGAGTTGAGGGGATTGATCTCACACGTAGTGGGCAGTGGTAAAATAACACTGCCAGGACTAAGGAGTGCTAAAACAAGAGATAATGAATCCCAGGGGACAGAGGGAGAGGCTCAGGGGGAAGAGAATGGATAGACCTAGTAAAAGCTTAGCAAAGATATGGAAAAGCAACATGGACTCTGGATGACTCCAGGGATAATGGTGATTGCTTTGGGTTTTGGATGTCTGACTGTGAGTCAGATATACCATACACATTTACCATGTACTAAGTGCCACAAACAGAGCTATGTGACCAGGAGAGGAAACAAGAAATTAAGACAGTCCAAGTTGGTGCTCAGTCTGGGAAATACCCATCCCAATGGATATTTTTGGATTTTTAAGGCCTGCTCTAATACTCCTGTGTGAAGGCAAATGCATACGAACTGCAGTGACATCTAGGTACAAAAAATGACATCACAGCAGCATTTGTCACCAGACATCTAACAGGAAGGGAAGGTCCCCTTCATCCGAAAAGAGAAGCAGTATGTCTGTCTGCATAATAAATTGTCTGACTGTAAATGTGACATATCTTTCCAATTAAGGAAGGGTGGCCTCAAAGGCTGTTTATTGATGGCATTCTGCAGATTATTATATCACACCCAGGCCCTTTCCAGTGTGAAATGTTCTTTGCATATATACAACTCAGAAAAAACATCCTTGAATCAATAATAATTTCAGAACTCTGAAATATATTCAGTGATCTCATTCCAAAGCTTTCCTTGGAATACAGATTTATTGCATTATGCCATGGACAATTAAACACAGGATGATATACTTGTCCCCTCATCTAGTCATATTATCTGACTGAAAATGTTTTCTTAGCAAATTGCATAAGGAAGATAAGCAACAATTGTTAATCTTACAAACTTTACGTACTTTTTGTTTTCAAATGTGACTAGATGTGCTCTGGGCTTATTGTTTAGGCAACTGATTTCCTCCTTTCTATCCCTAATCTATTATCAACAGCTTGCAAACATCAAATGCAGAGGCTTTTAATTTGTATTCACTTCAGTGAAAAGTAAATGCGAAGTGCTTCTAGAGCAGAATATTACACTTTGCCTAAAAGTAAATAATTACCCAGAGAATCAAACCTTTGAATCGCAATCTTTAAAACTTGCATGGCTGGGTCAAATATCAGAAAATAATTTTAAAAAATCAAGAAACAACATACAAAAAGATTTAACTTCAACTCTAGAGGAAGTAGAGCTCAGCTGACAGTCACGAGACCATGAAGTGCTTTTATCTCTGGCTGCTACTGGATTCAGCTCTGTTTGAGGATGTGAGATATCTGGAGAGGCAGCCACTTCATGTAACTGTCCATTGAATTCTAGACATAATTCCAATGCAATCCTACCTGGATTGCTGGTAGACTACCCTCTGGCTGTGATTTCAGGTTTTGAGACAAAACCATGAGCTGACTGACCTGGAAAGGGATTCACTCAGCTGAAACCACATTAAATAAAAAAAAGAAGGAAAAAGAAATCCTAATAATAAGTGTAATAATATATAATGATATATAATAATATATAATAATAATAATAATAAGTATTGTGAAACCTCATTATTTAACACTAAACAAAGACTTCATACAAATTATGAGGGGCAGGGGTGGTGTAAACCATAATCTCTTTCCTTCAGAGAAGTGCTGCTTGCTCTCCACAGCTCTTTCATTGCCCCTACACGCTGCTCAAAATGCCTAAAACTGGACTCATGGTGATTCCAGCTCTGCCCTCTTTCCCAAGAAACAGGCTGAGTGTTGTAGGTACTGAAGCAGGAACATGATTGTCCCTATCCTCTCCATCCAAAAGTCCCGATCATTCCTCATTCTCCAGGCACCAACTCCACAGGCACATACTGAGTTGTCTTTTATGAACTTCATGGAGACTCTCATTTGGCAGCTGCAGGATGGAGGTGGATGGAAGAAGATGGAGATAGACTGGAAGTAGATCCGATTCCAGCCTGGATAACGAGCTTGTGCAGGCTGTCCTGTATTTCATGATACACACATTTCATCCCAGAGTTCAAATGGGGAGAGGATGATATAGGTATTAACTTGGCTGGCCAGTACAGGGCTACATTCTGCAAGCATGAGACTAATTTTGTTTGAAAAAAAATTATTTGATGCTCTCACCTACCTTCCTCTACCTGCAATTGATCAGCTTTACTTTTTGGGACACAAATCACTCTGTAATCTATCAACAGCACTTTTTGTAGTCTGTCAAAAGCATTTTTTGATACAATTTTGGTGTACCTCCAGCTTTGCAATATTGTTTCCTTCACTCCTTCTATTATGTAGTTTTTTTATAGTTTGGGGGTTTTTTTAGAAAAACTTTTGTGCTTGTAAACCTATGAGATGTTGGCCTTGTCAGATCTGTGGAGAAATAGTTCTGTACCTCGTCTCCTTTCACAGCAAGAGTCATGCTAGATATATATAAAGTAGAGGTTTTCAGCAGACACAAACACAAAAAAAGTGAAACCTGTCCTCTTCTCTTGACAGCAGGAATTTAGAAAGCAGAATACAATGCTGCCCGAATGTAACAAACATGTAGATCTGACCTTTGTCTTTTAAAATGAAAAGGTAGCATTGCACTGTCAGCAAGAGGCAAGCTATGATTTTTATGCATGTGTAGTTAGATGGGAAGAACTTTCAAAGGAAAAAACAAGATCTGGAAAATTCCTAGGTTGCTCTTACTTTTGAAATCAAGCATTAAATTATTAAAAGATGATGCACTGTTGCTTACAGATTAATACATATTTGCTCTAAGGAAAAAAGAATATTCCCCTTAGCCTACCCTTTAAATAAGACCTCAGAAACATGGATAGGTTTTTATCTCCAGGAGCAACTGGAGAAACCTTCTCTTGTGATTGCAGCAATCAACCATGGCTGTGCTTCACTTACAGGGTAGAGAAAGGTATCTTTTGGTGCTAGTCTGTTATTTAATGTTACATCTGCTCCTTCTCCCAGCAGTTAATTTCCTATAAATGGGAGATAAATCAAGGTAAAAAGTATATTTGCCAAATTTAATAGTTCTGGGGAGAAAAAAGAGAGTAGTTTACAACACCAGGACTGTGTGTTTCCATACAAATAAGGATTCTGAAATGTACATGTGACAATGCCTAAAGAAATATAGTTGTAATTTGTTATTTCAGTCAGCCAAGCTCAGTTACCCACCAGAGACAGAAATGGAAGAGCAAAAATAACTCCAGTATTTCTCAAATCCCTATAGCTCTTTTGTTTTCCTAACATGAAGCAGTGTGAAGATTTCCTTCATCTTCACTCCTAAAGATTTCTTTNCCAGCTAAGAAAAGGCATAAGTAAAAAGTCAACTCAAAGCTTTACTAAAATCCTACATGTTATAGGACATGAAATCCTTGGGCAGTTGAGAAGATGTATCAATGTGGAGATACCAAACAAGATGCTGTGGTAATCATATCTGCAGTGGGATTAAACAAGATGATCTCTAAGTAATCTCCTTTTGGGGAAAATTGTCGGGTTTTTTCTGTAATTCAACATAGTTTCCGTGTTTCGGCTTGAAAATTCATTTCTTTGGGAAGATTACACAGTTCTTCCCATACCAAACTAGAAGGTGGGAGATGGTAGGTATTTTATGAAATTAAGAACTCATAGATCAGTTTGTGACATAAACTGTGCTATTAAGTCAAACCAAAGTACTTTGATCAATTTGGCAGAAAGCATTCACCCACCACAGACACTGTTGGGGGTTATTTTATAATGTGATTACAGTGACATTTTCTCAAATATTTCTGCTGTTGTCAACTATTTCAATGGAAAATTTCCTTCTTCAATGCACATCATTTTAAGATAATTTCTGTCCAGTTCCAGTGGTAACCTTTTCCTCACAGGAATTGTGGCATATATAACCATGATGAAAAAGTAATTACCTTCACAGTGATGCACACAACAGCTTCAACAAGGCTGCATATTTCAGGATGTCAGTAATAAGTCCTGAAGCATCACAAAATAACCATTTGTGATGTAGCTGGGGTCAGCAGTGATGAAAAGTTATTGCATTGGATCGTTGTTTTATTGCTTGTGTGAGCTGAGTTGAGGGGATTGATCTCACACGTAGTGGGCAGTGGTAAAATAACACTGCCAGGACTAAGGAGTGCTAAAACAAGAGATAATGAATCCCAGGGGACAGAGGGAGAGGCTCAGGGGGAAGAGAATGGATAGACCTAGTAAAAGCTTAGCAAAGATATGGAAAAGCAACATGGACTCTGGATGACTCCAGGGATAATGGTGATTGCTTTGGGTTTTGGATGTCTGACTGTGAGTCAGATATACCATACACATTTACCATGTACTAAGTGCCACAAACAGAGCTATGTGACCAGGAGAGGAAACAAGAAATTAAGACAGTCCAAGTTGGTGCTCAGTCTGGGAAATACCCATCCCAATGGATATTTTTGGATTTTTAAGGCCTGCTCTAATACTCCTGTGTGAAGGCAAATGCATACGAACTGCAGTGACATCTAGGTACAAAAAATGACATCACAGCAGCATTTGTCACCAGACATCTAACAGGAAGGGAAGGTCCCCTTCATCCAAAAAGAGAAGCAGTATGTCTGTCTGCATAATAAATTGTCTGACTGTAAATGTGACATATCTTTCCAATTAAGGAAGGGTGGCCTCAAAGGCTGTTTATTGATGGCATTCTGCAGATTATTATATCACACCCAGGCCCTTTCCAGTGTGAAATGTTCTTTGCATATATACAACTCAGAAAAAACATCCTTGAATCAATAATAATTTCAGAACTCTGAAATATATTCAGTGATCTCATTCCAAAGCTTTCCTTGGAATACAGATTTATTGCATTATGCCATGGACAATTAAACACAGGATGATATACTTGTCCCCTCATCTAGTCATATTATCTGACTGAAAATGTTTTCTTAGCAAATTGCATAAGGAAGATAAGCAACAATTGTTAATCTTACAAACTTTACGTACTTTTTGTTTTCAAATGTGACTAGATGTGCTCTGGGCTTATTGTTTAGGCAACTGATTTCCTCCTTTCTATCCCTAATCTATTATCAACAGCTTGCAAACATCAAATGCAGAGGCTTTTAATTTGTATTCACTTCAGTGAAAAGTAAATGCGAAGTGCTTCTAGAGCAGAATATTACACTTTGCCTAAAAGTAAATAATTACCCAGAGAATCAAACCTTTGAATCGCAATCTTTAAAACTTGCATGGCTGGGTCAAATATCAGAAAATAATTTTAAAAAATCAAGAAACAACACACAAAAAGATTTAACTTCAACTCTAGAGGAAGTAGAGCTCAGCTGACAGTCACGAGACCATGAAGTGCTTTTATCTCTGGCTGCTACTGGATTCAGCTCTGTTTGAGGATGTGAGATATCTGGAGAGGCAGCCACTTCATGTAACTGTCCATTGAATTCTAGACATAATTCCAATGCAATCCTACCTGGATTGCTGGTAGACTACCCTCTGGCTGTGATTTCAGGTTTTGAGACAAAACCATGAGCTGACTGACCTGGAAAGGGATTCACTCAGCTGAAACCACATTAAATAAAAAAAAAAAGAAGGAAAAAGAAATTCTAATAATAAGTATAATGATATAAAATGATATATAATAATATATAATAATAATAG
>VYXC01001260.1:211433-390453 GCA_013397175.1 Platysteira castanea
TTTGTGGGTTTTTTTTTTTTTTTTTTTCTTTTTAAATACTAAAGTTCTGGAAGGGTGATGTGAAAAATTGAATGTTTGGTAGCCAAATTTCTGTTACAACTGACTCATGCCTCTAAAAAATTTTCTCTAATAATTGATGAAAAGCAGAATGTGGGATTTCAATGTTTTTTTATTCTTCCAAATTTTCCAAACCACTTACTTGTATTTTGACATGAAACAATTCAAGCTTTTCTTCCTTCTCAGAGCTACAACTTCAAACGCTTTTAGAGTCATCAAACCAGAAACCTGTTTTTCAGCGAATCATTCTTCCACATCACAGTCCTAGAACCCTTAGCCAACATTTATGCACTCCTTATTTGCCAACTACCATATCATAAGCCTCAAGAAGATTTAGCAGGACATTGATGATGGCAAAAAAAATTGTAAAAAATATTGAGAAGGCGTTGGCAAATCCATGTTTTCATTTAGACAAATAATCATAAAGATTTGTACTTACGAAAAGTCTGGTAGGCACAACTGTGAGGGACAGGAGAATCACGTGGCCAAATAACTTAATGTACATGTGAGGTGCAGCTCATTGTACAGCCCTTCTCCTCACTTCTTTAGATAAAATATCTGTGTAGAAGTTGCCTCCAGCCCATGGGCTGTGCAGTGCAGGGTGCTACAAATAACAGAATTGAATTCAGATTATTTTGCGCAAGGAATTCAAGACAGAGCCTCCACATCCTCAGTTTGCAGTAGGGCCAGAGTCACAGCTGTGAGAGCAGAGTGCCACCATCAACACGAAGCTTTTTGGTCAAAGAACAGTGGGAATTCTGGTTATCATGGACTTGACAGGATATTCAGGATCTCAGCAATGTCCAAATCATAGACCAAGGAATTCAAAGAGGTGTGTGGTATCCATTAGTTTGCAGATCTGGATACTTCGTTCACACTCTTAAATGAACAAGTGACTGGAAATTATCAGCGTCAAAAAATTTTTAACGTCCCCCCTCACATGTAAAACCATTCACATTGCCCTTTTTGTGGCTTCTCTACGGCTCAGCAGTGAGAACAGGGACACTTATCTCAGAAGAGGTGTTCTGGGAGTACAGCTCTTTTAGCACAGGAACCTACAGGCAAAAGTATTCTCACGTTAGAAGAGCAGTCAAGGAAACTTGTTACCAATGACATTTATAATTCAAATAATCTGTGGATGGAAATTCTGAAAAGAAAATTGTTTAAATTAGTAGTTGGGGGAAAATGAAAGGTGATTTGAGGTACTTTAATGAAAGTTTCTAAGGGTAAATTGTAGAGGTGAGGTACTGATTATTTTTTTCTTTTTCTGCTTTTAGACAAAAACAGCACTATGATTCTTTTTAATAGGTTTTAGAAACATCTGTTATGATACCAAACAAAAAGGTACTTAATCTTAAATGACACAGTCTTTTCCATTTAGAATGCAGTTTGCAAAATGAATACTAATCTCTTAGAGAATAATGTGCCACCTTTACCTTATTTATTGCAGACATATTGTCATTATCAGCTATGCTGAATCAAGGGGCCATCATACGGGACATAATGATTGCTTGTTGTGTAAAGTAATCAAAAGTGTATTCCTTTGGATTATTATATGCTGAAGCAAACTCATAGGAAAGCCCTCTCTCTTTCCTCCCTTCTCCTTTCCACTTTCATTAGGTCATGAAGGCCGATGACCATCATGTGATATGATAGCTGAGCATGACGAATTTCTTCCTAGTGTTTTTATTTTTATTCCTAAAAGACATTTGGACCACAGGACCAAACAAGAGCTTTTAGCTAACTCTGGTTTGTTCATGGAAAATATCCATAAGATGTGGTATCCAGCTACTAAAAGAGATCAGGACACTTTATCTTACAAGGTCTGGAAAGGTCCATTTCACTCAACCCAAGACATTTGCAGAAGCAGTTATAAGCTACTGATCCCTCACTGCTGTCGAGTGGCTCCTCCAGTGGTGTGCAACTCCTCGCTCCCCCCTCTCCACTTCCTTTCCCCAAGCAATGATGTCTAAAGTTGAAAACAAGCCCAAGCCAGCAATACCTTTCCCTGCATCAAATCCTTTTGGTTTTTGTGACTAATATAAGTACTTTCTGTCCACTCATTAGCACTGAGATTTGCATTAAAATATCATTATTAGTTAAAACATTATTCTAAGTGATGTAAGACATTTTATGATTTAAATTTCTTCTAAACTTCCTAGTTTGTGCTCTGGACAATCCATAAAAAGTTATTTTGATACCAGAACCCCTTTTTATGGATTCATGGGTATAGACTTCTTAATGAATACCTAATAATATGAAGAATAATAATGAACACATAATGAATAAATACATAAACTGGATTTTGGTGTTCAGGGGGTGATTAGTTTACAAGCAGATTGTTTGCTTATTCTGTGACCCTTGATTGTGTAAGGTAAAGCCATGGCATAGAAAAAGTTATAAAGAGTTACTGAGATTTACTCTCCTTTTGTTACTCTACCTTCTGAAATATCTGATATATAAACACTCCTGAAAACATCTCCCTCTCAGGAAGAAAAAAACCTGGTGTTCGAAAGTAGTTCTAAAGGACAGGGAGAGAAAAGAAATGGCAAGAAGGTCTTTCATATATAAGTATATTTTTTAATATATGTGTCTATGTGTATACGTATTTCTCATGGCCTTTTTGCTTTGTGCAGGATACTCTTATTGGTTTATAAACATATATATATCAGTACATATATATGAATGTATTTATAAAGAGCAGAAGGCCTGCACTGTGCTGCATGTGTCTTTGCTATTACAAAGTGACTGGTATATTATATTTATTAAAAATCAATATGTCTTTTACAGATACATCCCCAAGCCATTGCTGTCTTAATGTTCTGCCTCTAAAGAACAAGACTCTCCCATTCAGCCAAAATAGAATTTTCTAGCTTGAACTCTTGGACTCAATTTGTTTTTAAAGAGAAGTCATCCATAACAGTAACAGATATGGTGGCAGTTTCTTTAAAATGAAAGAAAAAAAGTCTATTCTAGAGATTTAAGATTAAAAGATTAGAAAAGTGCAGGATTGGTGGGCAGTGCACACCAGCTTATTCTGCTTGTTTAATTTCTAAATAGGTGTATCCATAATGGTTTAATTTAGCATAACTAGCTGAAGAGCCCAGAACTGATATAATCCTGAACCTTGCACAGATTACATCATCACTTATAAGAAATAGGTGGATGGGCATCGTGCAGGGATCTCCACTTTCCCCTTGGGAGCTTGTTTGACCAAATATTAGTGCTGCATAAAGGGAGCAGTGCTGCTTTCAGACCTTGGAGAATTGTTCAGTGGGTCCAGAAATCATTTTTGGATGACACTATGACACCTTCTATATTATTCCATCAGAGGATGTTCAGGTTGAATATCAGGAGGAATTTCTGCCTGGAACGGGTTGCTAAGCCTTGGAATGGGCTGCCCGGGGAGGTGGTGGAGTCACCGACCCCTTGAGGTAATCAGCGAATGACTTGACGTGGCATTCAGTGCTATGATTTAGCTGACAGGGTGGTTTTTGGTCAAAGGTTGGACTTGATCTTGGAGGTCTTTCCCAACCAAAATGGTTCTGTGTGATTCTGTGATATTGCATTGGTCCATTTTATACTATTTCATAAAATGGCCAGTAGCAGACACCTGAAGAAAAGTGTAAGAACAAAGTAATTGTGCGGAGATTTCCAGCAGTCTGTGTTGCAGACATCCTCTGGTAGATTTTTCTTTCATGAATTTTTCATATATATTTTTTTAAATTTTATGCAAGTACTTAGCATCCAAATACTTTGGGGAAAGAGTTTCTCTGCTTATGTGTATTTAGACATCTGTATATTAAATTAAGATAGCATTAAGATAAACCTGTCAGGTTTTGAATGGCATTTGCATTATCAACTTGAAGCTCAGGCAGGCACATTCTTAGGGTTCAGTCAAAAAGGCACCTCCTTAAATTAGGAACTGCAGTCTCTTAAAATGTGCAAGATTTATAGGTGGAGTACATCCTGGTAATTCTGAGAGCAGCTATTCCACATGCAATTGGGTTAGTAGTTCACTGGTCCCAGTTTACACATCAGCTTCAGTTTGTTACTCATAAGAAAAAATTTCCCAGCACAGCAGGGGTCTGGTTGGCAAATGGGGCTCTTCCAGATTGTCTCAAGCTGAGTAATGAAAGGCTGACTGAGCAGTCGGTCCCCAGCCTCTGTGCTGAAACTCCCAGTATGCCCTTTGTCAGGTTGGAAATTGGACTGCAGGCCTTGGAATTAAAGAAGTAGTTGGAAGAAGATAAATTTTAAGTATTATTGCCAATTCTCTAAGGTTTCCCTGTGGCTCTGTACCAACACAGCATTCCAACTGCTAAATTTCTAGTGGATCTCTGCTTATCATGTGACAGAGTTACCTGAGTAGTGCAGAAAGGCAGGGATGTTACAGTACTCGTGCAACATGATTGGAGGCTGACATAAATGAACTCAAAGAGAAGAGACATTCAAGGAAAATAGTTGAGGAAAGATTGCATCAGTCCACATAACCCTTTGCAAACACCTCTATGAGTGTCCACACAACACCTCTATGAGTAATTTTATTTGCATTGCTATTATAAAAATGAGGAAAATACCATCTAGGAACTTTCCAGCACCAAAATACTGAGACTTGTTTAGTTCTTTGTCTAGTTTTCTGTCCTGACTGGATGTCTTCATTGTCATGGAATTTGGAGTACAAAGGCAGCAAAGAGTCATTAACCCTGTTGACCCAATAAAGAAATACACCTTTGGGTCCATGAGTAGCCGACAAAGAAAATCACCAACAAAAATTCTCCTCCAACCTACAGACTGTTAATAAAATGTACAGCAAGAGAAACTTTTGTGCCAGAGGGTTCTTTCCAGTAGTCTAAGCATCTACAGTAAATTCCCTACATGCTGTTCAGTTAAGTTCAAATCATCTGAATTATTGAATATGACAGAGAAAACCATCCTCATCTTGAAAAGAGCTGCATGGTCCTAGGGGCTGTCGAATCCAGGGAACAAAAGTAGTGCCAGGTCCTTCTGGTTCCATCCCAATGATGTCAACAAGCTTCCATCAGCATGTCTGACAGCAGAATTTAACTCCTCATTTTTATGTAGAAGAAGCCTTTATGGTCAGATTAAGGAGCCAGGCCACTACATGCTGTATTTAAATATATCAGTCCCCTAAGAACTGACTGTAGACAAAAGAATAATATGTGTATACAAATGAAAAGCCATATTTAAACCTTCAAATTGTTTCTATGTATTTTTTAAAAAAACCCATATGTGAGGAGCTAATTCAGCCATTCCAGTTTGCCCCAGCTCTGGTTGTCAGGGCTGTCAGAGGCATGTGGAGAAGGGGTGCTCGTGTGCCACTTGCGGGAGGCAGCCAGGAGTGGGGGAAGCCTCGTCTCTGGGGACACTTCACCGGACACCACCCACACGAGGCGGGCAGTGAGGGACACCGTGGAGGGGCTTCAACCAGGTTGTGAGGAGCTCTCCACCAGTGGACAGCACGGCATGGTTGGACTGGACCAACGGGTCCCCGCTGGCAGGCAGACTTTGGGAGGTGCTGGGAGTAAAAAAACCAACTCTGTCAGGGCTCGCTGCTGCTCGCTGGGGCTCGCTGCTGTTTGCTGTCGCTGCTCCTGCTCGCTCCCTCTTTTGCCCCGGCCCCAGCCTGCCTTCTGCCCGCCTTCTGCCTCGCCTTCGCACCTGCCCTGCCCTCCTGTGCTCCTGACCGCCTTCCTGCCACTTCACCCCGTGTCCTTGCCTGCATCCAACTCTGCTGCCGCAGCAATCCAGCCAGCACCGCCAGCCCTGTCACCTCGACCCAGCCGGTCATGTCCGGCACTGTCACCGTGCCAGCTGTGCCTGTGGAGCCGTGCNGGCATGGTTGGACTGGACCAACGGGTCCCCGCTGGCAGGCAGACTTTGGGAGGTGCTGGGAGTAAAAAAACCAACTCTGTCAGGGCTCGCTGCTGCTCGCTGGGGCTCGCTGCTGTTTGCTGTCGCTGCTCCTGCTCGCTCCCTCTTTTGCCCCGGCCCCAGCCTGCCTTCTGCCCGCCTTCTGCCTCGCCTTCGCACCTGCCCTGCCNTCTAGCCCTCTTTTGCTCGGGCAACTCCTTTTCCCTCTCCTTTTGTTACCAGTAAAGGGTTCTCAGATACAAGGTTTGCCTTGCTTGGCTTCATTTTGTTCCCGACCATCCATTTTTAAAAGAACACCTCGCAGTTCCCCATAGTGGAATGCGACACCATAATATGTCATCTAAAAAAATACTTGCATTTAATAATAATTTAAGAAATGTCTAACAGCAAAATAAGATTAAAATAAAAAAGTACTGCTGGTATCGCCCTCTTTTCGTCTCTGCCCTCTCTCGCTCCTCTCCCCCAGTCCTTTTCCATTTTCCTTTCTTCTTTTCTGTCTCTTCTAGCCCTCTTTTGCTCGGGCAACTCCTTTTCCCTCTCCTTTTGTTACCAGTAAAGGGTTCTCAGATACAAGGTTTGCCTTGCTTGGCTTCATTTTGTTCCCGACCATCCATTTTTAAAAGAACACCTCGCAGTTCCCCATAGTGGAATGCGACACCATAATATGTCATCTAAAAAAATACTTGCATTTAATAATAATTTAAGAAATGTCTAACAGCAAAATAAGATTAAAATAAAAAAGATGTGCCTGAATGTAACTATCGCACAAATGGAAAATATACTGAATATTCACAGAGTTCAGTATATGATGAAATCTTCATTGAGTGTTTCATGTGTAGCTTTTTGTGACTGACAATATTCAGCCACAGACACTGAGAATCAGCTGAGATCAGAGACCAAGAACAATGATCACTGAATAGCTATTTATAGAATAGATGAATAGATGTTTCATCCAACCCACCTTGGAGAGTTTTCAGCCTTGATAGAGAAGGCAGGCAGGACTGCCCAGGAGATCTGTCTCAGACCAGCTTTACAGTCACTGTCTGGTGGTTGTGATCCCAGATCCATTGTGGTGAAATCAAACACACCTGGTGACAATCTTCCCTGACACTGTCAGGATATTCTCTGGGATTGATCTAATCTTTTTAAACTGATTTTTTTCAGGGATAACTCCCACTGGAGTTTGGTGTGTGGGAAATTCCAGGGTTCACTCTTAGTAGTCCAGTTGAGTGCAGCCACCCTGTTTTGAAAGGGACAGCAGTTGGCTGCAGAGGCAGTGAACACCCTTTTAAATTGGTTCCTGATGCCAGGGAATGTTTCAGATGAAGTCTAATTGTTTAAATGTTTTCATAAGTGCCTAGTTTCTATTTAATCCATCCCTACATTAAGAACCCATGAGACATCAATAAAATGCAGAATGAAGGACCATCACAGCTCCTGTTTGGGATCTCATCTGAAGACTGATCTTTGCAACCCTAAACAAGCCCATGATGCATCTCCACGTTGCATACAAAGTGCAGAGTTTCGTGACATCGAGGACTATATAACCAACAGATATAAAGGTGAGTTATTTTTTGTAAAAAAGTATTTGAATGGGGCTCCTAAGACTGAAAATGCTCATAAATTCAGCATTATGGTAATATTGATCTACCAATCACCTGGGTAGAGAACAGAGAAGAACTGGTCAGGTCAAGCAGTTTTAAACATTGTTAGCACCAGAGATTCATGGAATGTCAGAGTTTTGGTTCTTAGACCACAAGAAAAGTGGCTATATTGGCATGCTTACCCTTGCTTTTCCTAAAAGAAGGTGCTAGAACTGTGTTCCTGAAGTAGATATTTAATGGAAATATGTGCACTGAGCTTTCTTGGCCAAAGTTAATAAAGGTGAGGAGCAGCCTGGAACTGGGTGCTCTGATTTCCATGCTATAAGTATAACTAATACTTTTGGCTTACTTCTAGACTTGATTTTTAATGTTTTTTCTTTATTGTAATACTGTTTAATATGCATAAAATTTTTGTACGCATGAGCCTCATTGAGACATAAAATCAAGATATTGGTCACATACCAATATTAACAATTCTATGCCAATCTCAAAGAATAGTTTCTGCTTTTTTTCCCCATCAAAAAATCCAGCATGAATGATTACAACCTAAGCACCTTGTCAGCTATGTAAACTATTTCTGCTTGATGCCTCTTCCTAACAGTTGTTCACTTGGTCTGCATTTGTAGAGAGCAGCTGAATCCTACTCCAGGGTGTCCTGCAGGAAAAACAAACAAACAGACAGACAAACCAACAAAAAAGATGAACTTTACTTTGTTGATATGCAGTTTGCCTGATCAATTAGTATTCTTCCTAGATTAATGAATTCATTTTTGTAAAATTCCATCAGATAACCTACTTTTTATCAGTTTAGTATGAGGAGTAAAGAGAAATGTTGCATTCAGTAATCTTAAACTGGTTCAGAATGTCCATAAACCAAAAAACAAATGCCTGACCCAAAGCTACCAAGAACACAAGAAACTGTATCACACTGATTACAAGCTTGAGCAGAAAAAATGGCTAAATCTGAAACTGAGCCCCCTTCTGTAATGTTCAACTTTAGGGCATAGACTTAGTTCTTAAAAAAGGAAAACTGCACTGAAAAAGTGCTCTAGGATGCACTTTCACCACGTTATAGATGTTCTAGGTTTTCCATGAGAGAAATATCTAAGTGAAGTCAGTCCTCTCTCCAGGATCAGGATAAAAGGGTATCTTTTTTCACTTGAGTCCACCTGACTGTAATTTTTCCAAGAGAGGATACTGCAAGCAGTCTTTTGGAATGTATTCTCTCTCCTTTGGTTGTTAGTGACAGAAATCCTCAGATTGTTTTTTCAGAGGATAATTATCTTTTCCATGAAGAGTCATTCCCTGCTAATTATTGTGAAATGTCAGCTCTATTTGAGATCATTGTAGGATTTATCATTTTTCCCTTTCAAGGCAGGATTGCCTTTTGTTCTTCACTTATCACAGAAGCTGCTAAGCCCACTACAAAAGCAGAAGGTGCTGGAATGATAGTGACATAGTTTCATCAATTTTGAATGAATGTAGACATTGAATTGAAAATGGATATATTGAGATATCTTCTAGAGCCATAGATATCCAGAACTATTCTTGATAAAATAAATAAGTTAAAAATCTAAAATATGTTCAATAATAAAGTATATGCAGGAAAATGTAAACTGAGGAGTGCAAATGCTATAAATTTTCTCAAGGATATACAATATCATTACGTTTTATTAAAAAAAATTAACCAGATGTCAGGACCTCAGTGCTTTCTCATAAAACAGAAAAGTTTTGATGCTGTTAGACTGAAAATAGCTGACTGACTTCTACTTAAATATAGGAACACTTTCTTGCCTGGTGCATTCGATTGTACCGGAGATTAAAGTGTGTTTTGTAACTTACAGCAAATATTTTTCAATGGGGTATAAAAAAAACCCCCAGAATACCCAAACGCTGGACACATACTAGATGAAAAATATTATAACTGCTTTCTTCTTATGAAGGACCTGAAAATATACTGGATTTAAGGATTACTTTAAACAAAACCAAATTTTCCTCAATATTTCCTTGGAAATTCTATTTTTAATTCCAATGTCAGTGGAAATTCTGTGTCAATTTTTTTAAAATTTGATATACAGGGTGATGAATTCTTTTGGAAAAGAAGCAATTAGTAATAAATAGCTGGCATCCCATAGCTTGATGCATCAATTTAAGACAGACATGGTTTCTGAACACATCCTTCAACTGAGAAAAATTTTTCTCCCATATGTACTTCTTAGATATATTTGAACTGCTAAATCATCTATTTCCAGAAAATCTTGGCAAATGTTCCTAATATATTTCCAAACTTTAGTGCAAAAATAAAAAGGATATTACTTAGTATTATTACTCAGGGTACTTAGGAAGTTTGGGGTTTGATCCTTTTTTTGTGCTTTTTACTCTTTTTGTGCTGCATATGATTTAAAGTCTTCTATTACTGTGCAACACTACAAGAAAAATCAATGGTGTCACATTATATTTATTTTCAATCACTAAAGAACACTATTATTCTGTTAGGTTTGGTGTGAAGGTTTTGAGCAGCCCAAAATGTCTCCTCTTGACTCTGAGGATGTTTTTCTCTGTCGTGTCTCACACTCTGTGTGCTTTTTACTCTCAGATTAGCTACACCATCCATTTTTCAAATTTGGGAGCATATTCTGGAAAATTGGTAGGCAATCTGCCTGAAGGAAGACAAACATCAACAAAATAAATTTTGTTTTTGACAAAGAGTCATAGACCCGTGGAATAATTTATGATGGAGAGGACCTCAAGAGATGTCTAATCCAACCTCCTGCTCAGTCAGCTCGGCTCTGAGGTCAGACCAAGTTTCATGGGTCCTCTTTTAGTCAGGATTGAAAACCTCTGAGGGTGAAAACTGCAGAAGCTCCTTAGGCAAACTTCTCTTCTACATGACTGCTCACACAACAAAAAAACTTTTCCTTGTACCTATTCTGCATCCCTCTTTTTCAGTTTATGCTGTTATCTCTTACCCACCCACCGGACACTGCTGATGGGTCTGACCTGCGTTTTCTCACTGACTCAAGCTCTATCAGATCCCCCCCCATATTTCCCTTCTTCAGGCTTAACAAACTCAGTTTTCTCAGTTTCTCCTCATGGGCCACATGCTTCAGCCTCCCCACCATCATATTATTAAAATATTTTTGAAATGAACACATCAGAGAGATCTCTTCAGAGTACATGCTCTGTACATGTTGCAACCACGCTGCAGCTGTGCCTTTGCTGCCCCTTGTGCAATGATGAGACTTTTTTAAATAGGAAGATGCGTTGTTCTACCCACAGGTGATGTTACTGTGAATAATTCAGAGATGATAACCATCTCCTCTTGTAGATATTTGAGTGCATCTCATCTGTGCACTCTAAGATCAAGTCTTATTCTACATGCTTTTAGGATTTTGTGGGAGGCTCCTTCTTTGAGATGGCGAATTCAGTGCCCAGAGAGTAAATTTACAAGTATTTCTTTTATGAGGAAAAGCGGTCTCGTGTTCACAGCAATGGTGGTAATTACCCTCACTTTACCTCTTCTAGATTTAATAACCCTCACTTACAGTTCATGACCCTGCCATGTGCTAAATTGACTTGTACCTCCCTCATCACATTGAGGATGTGTCCACCTTCCCCTGGAAGGGAACCGTGCTCATGTTAAAGGTTTCCTTTACTGAGCTCAGCATTCTCCCATCCATGGAAAATTAATGTTAGGGGCAGCTCTGATTGGTCATCTGCCCACTCTCGTTTGTTGGTAAAATATTACCAGCAAATATTGCTCTCTATGTGCCCCTTGAAAACTCAAAAAGTACACGGAAAAATTCACCCACTGATCCAATGAATTGAATCTTTCATCCTTTGAGCAAATATAATTGAATTGGCTGTTATGGTGGTTGTTCTCAATTATTGCCTCTGAATTTACTGGCTTGTCTCCCTGCTAGAGACCTTGAGAGTTAGCAGGGAATTCTATCAGTGACTCCCTTTAAGAAAACTGTGGTGGTAGTTACTCTTGGTTAAACTTTAATATTTAATGTAATTGTAGTTAAAAGTGCACCTTGGCCCATTGCCATTGCTGAGCAGCAGCTGAAGCAGCAGTCAGGATGCTCCACACAACCTAAAATGATGGTAGGTAACTATATTCAAACTATTGACTTTTATCCCTGATCAATAAAGTCCATTTGGTCTAGAAAGCTGTTAGTCCCATTCCAAGGTGGTATCTCAAGAAATCACCTTACTTTCTTACTTGTAGTATTATAAGGCACCACCACCACATGGTGGGTTGGAGAGGTAAAAAAAATAGAGAAAAGTCATGGCAGGGCAGTTTCAGGGAATTTGTGGCAAACATACACAATGTAGAGCTGGACTTTGAATGAATAATGGGTCTCTGATTTTGGTACATCCATGGGAATCCATTTAGCAATCCCTGCTGGACTGATGTTGGCAGTGATGGCTGTGGAACTGCAGGAGCTCAGCACGAGGCAGCACCTGAAGGCAGCTCAAGGATAGCAAGAGAATTTGGTAACCTCAGCTGCACAATCCACTGTCTGTAATATTTTGGAGATTTATGCCAAGTAATTTAAGCTAGCCTGGGCATCTTGCAAACCCCAGTCACACAGCTGAGCACGGGACAGACAAACCTTTCACAGAAAACACCTGTTCCTTCTTGCTTTTGCTTCTGATGGCAAGATTGGAGGAGAAATCCAGCCTGTGCATCCAGAGCAGGCTGTGACCTTCACTGAGAAGAGACGTTGTGAGGGAAGCAGGGTGTGAAATTGGAGCTACCTGCTGTAATTTTGCAAAATTAAAATGAGATGAGCAGCCAGTGTTCTCAGCCAGCTTCTCGCAGATCAAAGCTGGGCTGCTCTGTTCCAGCAGCTGACAGGCACATGGCACTGGAACAGACTCGCGAGCTGACATCGCTTTCCTGAGAAATGCCATCCTCTTGCAAAGCTGCTGCCCTTGATAAAAAGGGATCAGAGGGTCATGCTGCTCTCCCTGCTGAAAGTTTATTACACAGGCAGATGCTCAAGCAAAACTTTTCAGGGGATTTGCTTCATCTAACATCCATCTCCTGCCAAATGTCCACTTTGATGTGCTACCTGAGTTGGCACGTGTTGAAGCCAGGATTGCTTTTTTCTTTCCCTTTATTTTTTTTTTCCTTTTTTCCTTTTTTCCTTTTTTCCTTTTTTCTTTTTTCCTTTTTTCTTCCTTTCTCCTTTCTCCTTTCCTTTCCTTTCCTTTCCTTTCCTTTCCTTTCCTTTCCTTTCCTTTCCTTTCCTTTCCTTTCCTTTCCTTTCCTTTCCTTTCCTTTCCTTTCCTTTCCTTTCCTTTCCTTTCCTTTCCTTTCCTTTCCTTTCCTTTCCTTTCCTTTCCTTTCCTTTCCTTTTTTCTTCTTTCTTTCTTTTTTCCTTTTTTTTTTTTTTTTTAAGTGCACCATGGTGTGCTCATTTGATTACTTCATAAGCTGTCTTTTAAACACACATTTTTAATGTCTCTGTGTCTCTGGAATTCTCCTAGCGTACCCCTCAGTAGCCTCCTGACACTCAGAGCTGGTGTGACATGCAGGGATGTGAAAGCAGCTAAAAGGGCAGTGCCCTGTTCCTGTCAGATGACTGCTATGGACTCTGCCTAAACCATGTGCATAAGGTACTGTGTTGTCACAAAAATTCTAGAAGGACTGAAAAGGGTAAGTGAAGTTAAACCAACTTTTGAAGTATGTTGTCCCCTTGAATTTGATTCCTTGCTTTCCTGCTACACAAGAAGGTAGGAGGCAGGCCCAGAATGGTTTATGGCATTTACTGAGTCACTCCTTACACTCCTCACTGACCTGCTGCAATCTGATTTTGGCCCCGTGCACTGCGTGAGGAAAGTGAGGACTCTTCAGAAGTGCTCAACAATATAAATCATTCACAAATGATAAATTTGTAGTGTGTGACAGTACAAATCCACGTGATGTTAAATCTTTGTGCAACTAATGGGATAAATATATGTGAGTTAGCCAGGAGTATCCCACTGCCCTGCCAACGGTATGTGATTAATTCTGTGCTAACAGCCTAGAAAGATTTCTGAGTTACCACATGAAGATATATTCCTAGATCAGATATTACATAGACATTAAGTCTCACTCTGTTTTACCAAAACACACACACCATTTTCAGCTACATCTCTATAGCCAAAAATGTTCCTTCAATATATCACACAGGCATCACCTATAATTAAAATGAAAATGGTGGCAAAATTGACACAAGGTAGTTTTTTCTTTTTCTGAGAAGCAATAAATTGTCATTTCTGGTTTGCTTCTTGGTGCAAAAACAATCCAAATCAGTGATAAAAAGTATCCTTAGCAGTCTACACATAATTAGAGATTAGTATTTGTATAGTTATTATTTGATTGCTACAGCAGTCCAGGGGGAGGCTCTCTTGGAGAAATGTGTGTGATCCTACAGCTGATGGGGCCTTCCACAGCTTATCTAACTTCAGAATGTATACTGGGACAAGGGGAAATGGTTTTAAACTGACAGAGGGCAGGGTTAGATTGGATATAAGGAAGAAATTCTTGAGAGTGAGGGTGGTGAGGCCCTGGCACAGGGTGCCCACAGAAGCTGTGGCTGCCCCACCCCTGGAAGTGTCCAAGGCCAGTTTGGATGGGGCTTGGAGCACCCTGGGACAATGGAAGGTGTCCCTGCCCATGGCAGGGGGTGGCACTGGATAGTCTTTCAGGTCTTCAAGGCCCCTTCCAAACCCAGACAATTCTGTGATTCTATGATTCCCAAAAAAAAAGTAGTCATTTAATTTGATTTCATTCCAGCTACAGATATGAGCAGTGAAGTTATCCATCCTATGGCTGTCCATCAACAAAGTTTTTTGTTGCAATGTGTTTATTTCCTCTTGAGAAAACCTGAAAATTCCTCATCTTTTCAGTGTTTTTGAATCTTGCTGAAGTCCTGCCTACACTCCCAGCTCCCTGATCCTCCTCTTACCTCCCTCACAGATTGATCCAGGAGGTAGCCAGAGAGGATGCCCACCACACAGAACGCTGGCCACAACCAGGCTCTGCTTCAGCAGCACTGGTTATATGAGGAAAATGTTACTAAAAGTTCAAAAAATATTTAATATCTAGTTTCCTCCTCACCTGTAGGGACAAACCAGACATCACAGATGAATACTGCAGCCAGCCAGGTATGAGAAGTATATGGTGAGAGCAACTCTCATCACTTATCTTCTGAGCACTGATGCTTTCCAAGCAGTTACAACTCACATCCTTCGTCAGCCAGGCATGTGCCCTAACCACCAGACAGTCATGATTCTTTTCGCTCCTTCCCTGTAGCCTGATGAATCTTTAATTCTTTCATTAAAACTGGATCAGCTTCAGCAAGAAGACTTGTCACGGCCTCCCATTTTGGTGACTAAATTTATTTCCATTAGTCTGTTGCTAGCAGCTTTTTACTGCTTGTGGCTTGCTCACTTGCTTGAGGAGGTTTTTGCTGACATGATTGTGTTGGCTGTTCATTTGCCAGTCTGTCCTTGGGTACTGGCATCTGATCTGTTGACCAATTCCATCAAGCTTAAAAGAAGGATAGAAGTTTTGTGGATAATTAAGTACTGAAAAGCATGATAAAGATGGACAGGTGGATAGAGGAGGAAAGATTAATCAAACTGGCAGAAGGAAGAGGAGGCAGAGCTCAAGTGTCAGCGTTTCTGCTTAGCAGTGGGATTGTTTCATGTTGCAACCAGGCTGCAGCTGTGCCTTTGCTGCCCCTTGTGCAATGATATGGGACTCAGTTGTGGCAAGAGTAATGCAGTGAATTTCAAATTCCAGCAGTTCAGGGAAACAGGGCCTGCTCCTTCTGATGGAAGAAACTCTTCCTTCAGACCTGCGTGCCACAGGAAGTTAAATGAGATGACGTTGTTGTTTCTTGTCTGATTGCTACTTCAGTCCTGTTCTTACAATGTTTATAGAAAGTCATGACAATTTAACTTTTTAAGATTACTGATGACAATGGTGATTAAGTAAATGTTATTATCACTATGACCTGTTAACATAAAAGAAAAATCCCAGTTGGATTCTCAGTTCTTGGTTTACCAGTACTTTGTTACTCCTTGGAAAAACACCCTAAAAATTATTTAAAAGGGTATGGATAACTTGGAAATATTATGTATTTATTGTAGGAAGTACCCTAAGAAATATTTGGGAAAAAAATAATAAAATATTCAAGGTTCACATTTCATACCTGGAGTAGAATTAAAGAAAAAGGAGGAAAGGAAGCATGCAGGTAGGAAAGCAAACATTGCTTAGAAAAAAAAGTGTTTGAATACCTGGCTTGGGAGGAAATGTTGATAATCTCTCCAAAATTTGGTCATGTTTTCCCAAATATTTTAAAATGTACAATTATTTACTTTTCTCTTCTCTTTATATTTCTTTTAAGGACCTGGGATTTGACATCTCATTTTCTCAAGTACCAATGACCAACACATTAGATTCTTCCTTTCAAGAAATTTAATTTTAATTTACTCCTTCAGATATGCTATATGGTAGAAATGTTACCCAGTTTCATTTATCAAGTACCAGATCCATCTTTCCTTTCTGATTCTCAAATTAGCTTAAATACATCTGTACCCTGCCCCAAAATAAAGTAATTTACGCAGTAACCAAATTTGGAATGGGAGGACCAATCAGTCAATTCAAATGTGAGTTTATTTATAACTTGTTGGTTCAGTCACTTGGGAAGGGGGATGAAGGCCGGTCTGGCTCTCTCCTCTCTCTGGCTCTTGGCCATGCTGTGCTGTCTCTTAAAGCACTGATTCAACAGGTAAGTACTAAAACTGATCTGCTTTAAGATGTGAGAACTCAGGTGATCACAAAAGCAAATGACACTGTTGCTTCAAATTAAAATTCACTCTCAGTGAAAGCAAAAGGCTGGATGAGATCCTCAATAGCTGAAATAAGGAATAAATACAGCTGAGGAACACCAGTCTCCATTAGAAGTACAATCTTACAACTGTTCTTCGCATTCATTGAATTTTATAAAATGTAAAATCCACACTTATTCTAACCCTGTCATTTAGTGATGTGACACTTAACCTTGTCTTTAATTGGGAATTAAAAAAAGCCACTATGAATATTTCATCCTGGTAGGAGTCTTCCTTTTGAAACTGAAAGGAAGTGAGTGTTCTTGACATTTCTCCTGAACTTTGTCTCTTACATTTCCATAGTAATGGTCTCCACAGTGAGCCATCAATCTCCATATCATCTCAACCCAGAAAATTAAACAAAGCCAAAATATTTTAAGAGATCAAGAAGTAATCTTGAAGAGAACTTGTTCAACCCAATATTTCCTAGAATTTTCAGCAGCTGAAGGAAAATGTAATTTCTAGATAAAACAGAAGCTTTACTGTTCTTTACAATTCAGGATAGGTTCTGACCCCTTCTCATCTTGGTGTGACTATTCAGCACAATAGGTGCCTTCACTTTCTTCCCTAGAGGAATATATTAATCAGCAGGAGGATATTTTCCTAACATTCCAAAATCTGACAGTTATAAAATAAAAGAAGGCAATACACTACATTAGTGAAAGAATAGGTATCTACATTTTGAGAAGAGTAAAACTGAGTCTACGCAATTAAATAGAATATACTGATGTAAAAAAAAAGAAGTAGGTGTTTCTTTAAACTGCCGACTCTGTGTAAGTAAGAAAAAAGATGAATAGGGTTATTCTGTTAGCTCACTGATAGTGGACTGGGTCTTCTTTTTGTAAAATTTTTTTAAAATTTATTTTTATTTTTGGAACACTGCTTCAAATTTCTTTATTCACCCAATTAATTCTTGCCTCTTAATTAGGTTTTCACTGAATTTTCTGTGACTTCCACCAGCTGCGAACAACATCTAACTAGAATGTTTTCTCTTTTTCACCCATTCCACGGAGACTATTGAAGTAGTTATGAGCTTTAAAGAAGGGGTAAGGAGGCATGAATGCCCTGCTGGAAGGGAAATTATCTATCTTTACCAGGAGAAAACATGGAAATAAAAATCATTGAGCAACCTGGTTCAGCAGAAGGTGTCCCTGCCCATAGCAGGGAGGTAGAAACTAATGATCTTTAATGTACCTTCCAACACAAATAATTCTATGATTCTATGGTTATTTGGAAAGAAATAAACTATTGTCCTTTCCCGAGCAATTTTTTTTCAGAGATTCTTGGACCCCAGAGCTGAAAATGGCAGAGTTTGGAAATTTACAGCTTGCGTAATGAGAAAGAAAACAGGAAACTATGACAAGCAAAACCAAAGCTAGACCCGTTTCCATGTTTAACGTTGTTGAAGGCAGCCTAGTTTACTGTGGATATGCAATAACTAGCTAAATGCATGATGTACTCAATTTGCTCTGTATTGTAACAGAGAGAAAAGCAGAAAGGGCAGGGCAGGAAGGCTCAAAGCCTTCTCTGGCAGCACTGAGGGCAGCTGCTGGAGCAGTAACACCTCCTGCTGTGCCTTCTGGCTTTGATTCCTTGGGCACTTCACATCAGCTGCTGCTCCTGCCCCTTAATGATAAGACTATCACTGTTAGCTTATCTCTTTGGGGGAGGGAGACACTGCAGCACAGGCTTCTCCTTCAGATGTAACACCAGAGTTGGAGCAGCAAGGGGAGAACACGGCAGGTGGAGGAGGGATGCTGAGCCATGCAATGAGAAGGTAACTACAATTTCACAGAGCAAGTGGGTTACGAGAGGGAGAGTAAGGGAAGAAGCAAAAGAAAGTTTGTCAGGAAATCCTGGGAAATAGGAAGGAAAAAGTTGGGGTTTTTTGCCTGTACAACCAATTAAACCATGTCAGAGGGGTCAGCCTGTAGGGAATCTAACCCTTAGAAGTAAAGACCATGTCTTGCATTAAGTCTGTGAATATTAAAAAAAAGATTCAAAGACAGTTACATCAGAGAAAAGTAACACTCAAAAATATTAACAAGATCTTGGACATGTAGGTCTGATTTTATATTAGACTAATAGGCTAAATTCCCAATTGTGTACATGGCTAACATACATTTTAAAGAACAGAACTAAAAGTTGTGTATTTAACTAAGACACAGTGGAAAAGAGTTTTACAAGAATTTGTAGACAGAAGTTATTTCTCACACCTCAAAGGTCTTGTCTAATGCATCAGTATTCAAAAACACCCAACCATCCACAAACTCTCCACAAACAAATAAACAAACTTCAAAATCCTTTGTGGTTTCTAAGGTACAGCTGGAATTTAAAAAACCATAACTACTTATTTGAGGGTATATTAACAAAAAGCACCAGGAATGAGAGAGATCAAATTACAACTTTTTCAAGATTAGAGAAAAAAAGCCCAGTTTTTGCAGTTGTCACCAAAGGAAACTGTGCAAGACTTGTGTTGTTTGAAATATTCATAAGTGATCCAAAAAAGGAAACAAGAAGAGAAGTGACAAAATTTGCAGATGACAGAAAATGATTCAGGACATTTTAAACTGAGAAACATGCAAGAAATTGCAGCAGGTTTTCCTGATGCTACAGTTGCTGATGGAAGACAGCTCTTGTTAAATGCAAAGGAGTACACACAGGACAGACATTCTCACTGTACTTGAAGAGAGGCAACCCCTGAATTAGCTCTTGCCAGTCAGAAAGGGATCAAAGAGTCACTGCTTCTGATCTCTTCAGAAATCTTGCTCAGTAATAAAGAGCTTTCATGAAGGTAAATAGAGCATTGCTGTTTAAAACAATAGACAACAAAATACAAAAAAACATTAAGGGAGAAAAGAGAAATACTTAACTTTGTGCCTGTATAGAAATTCTTTTCTCAACTTGAAAAAGGAAATAGAATCAAAAAAATAGATAAGTAAGGGCAAAGTCATGAAAAACTTCTCTATAGAGAAATATTTTGAGCAATTTTTACAATTTTAAGCAAGTATTTGGAGACTTTTCAGATGAGAAAAGTGAGGGAGAGTATGATAGAGACCAAAAAAATCATGAGCTGTATGGAGAAACTGAAAGAAAAATGGTCAGGAGAAAGTACTGGCATTATTCACTTTTGAAAACAGAAAAACAAATAAGCTGCTCTGAAACTGATAGAAATAATCATTTTTTTTCACCCAGTATATGATTAGACGGTGGAATTCAATGGGATTTTCAGAAGGTCAGACACTAAATGGGTTCAAATCAGACACATTTTTAGGAGAGAGCTCCTGTGGCAGGTGCTGTAAATCCATCCTGCAGCAGGGATTGCAAAGGATGAGAGAAGAGGGGAAGGCTGGAGGGACACAGCACTCTGAACTCTGCTCTGGCCTTTGAGCAGGTGTTTATGTAACAGCTTAGGACCACAAGCATAACTGCAGGCTTCAGCTCTTCCACCACTTGTTGATTTAGACAGCAGTGTGACAAGTTCTGAAATGCTGCCCCGTGTCTTTAAAGGAATTGCTTTCTGCACAGCGATTCATTTGTTTGTTTGATTATTTAAGGTGTGTGAAAACAATCCTTAAGTGTCAAAGAGACACAGCAGATGCTTTCCAAATCCAGTAAACTCCATGCACCAAATTCTGCTTCTCCTGTGCTGTCAGTGGCCTGGAAGAGGAAGTAAACCAGTTTGGGTTAAGTTATTTTCTTTCTAATTCAATACATATATTAGATATGTTGAGCTCTAGAATTCTCCCCTGTGGAAAAAAGTGTATTCTGGTTTCACTATCTGCTTTTTATCTGTTTTAGCTATCCAAATATATACTTACAGGTTTTATTTCATGGACCCCTGAAAAGCTTTTAAAATAGTAGCAATGATTACTGCAGCTTTCCCTGGCCTGCCCTTTCTGACTGCCTGGGTAGACATTAATCCTGTATTTCAGGAAGTAGTAATTCCTGTATTTCACAAGCAGACTGAAGGTAAATTTAAAAATTAAATTCTCCATGTATTTTGCAATAGAAAAATGCAATGCCTGGTGAATCCTTGCAATGCCTTAAATCCCTCATACGTACTTGTAAACTGTGATTTAATACCCTCTTAACTGCCTTTCACTAGTCTAAATGTGTTCAGCTCTTGAATCCCTTCCTTGTGAGAGTCCTTCTGTTTGGAGGAAGCTGGGAAATTGTTTAGATAAGCAAACGAATGCTCACAATGTTGTCTCAGTGAAATTTCTATTAGTTTTTGGAAAGATTCCAGATTTCAATTTAAAGTAAAGGGCACCAGACTGAGCTGAGGCGGGTAGAGAAGGGAATTAAAAAGACTGATTCAGCTTGAACAACAAATATAAGTTTGACCCAGGATTTAGCTTTGGCAAGGTGCTCCAAGTAGTTTCCTTAAACAGTCTAAGGAGGAATGGTTTATTTGAACAAGTTCAAATGATGAAATATCTTAACACTGGGGTTAGTTATCATGTTTACCAGGCACAGAGGAACGCTGATTTAGTAGATGTGGCACATGTTTTGCATGCAATATGCTATAATCACACAGTTTAATGCTTCCTGTACTGCAGTGAATTTTGCATACAACAAATGTTCCCCATCAGCTCTCCTTTCTGTTCTTCCCCTCCATTCCAACAATAAATGTTCTGTTGCTTCTTTAGCAAGTTAAAGACGTTTATTCTTTTTTTTTTTCATTTGGCTAGTGTAAGCAGGAATGCTAAAAAATATTATATTCATCTTAAATCTGCTTTCTTAGTATTTAAATTTGCATCAAATCAACCCTTGGCTTCAGACTCCCTGATATAGGCTTAAAGATGTTCACAGCTGGCTATATACAGCCACAAACTCCATGTTTTCTAACAGCAAAGGTCTTGGCTAACCTCTTTTTCAACTTGGTTCCAAAGGGCCTGTTAATTTAGATGATTCAGATCTGTGGCTTTCCATTCTCCTTCGAAATAGTATAACTGTTTTCTAAATTGTAGCCAAACTGCTTTTATCATTACCTATGTTTCTCACCACTAGCACCAGGAACTGGTGTTCCAAGAATGAAATCCCAGATCCCACTGAAATGAAAGGATTTGCTTCTCTTCCAAGTAAAGGCAAAGGGAATTTCATTCCAACACAGCACATCAGAGGTGCTCAGAAGACCAGGGGCATTGAGTTTTGGCCTCTAATTTGGTGTGACCTTCCCCCACTTCTTTCAGCTGTTCCCTAAATTGATTCTCAGCTGGTAATTATTGAATGACTCAGTTCTTTTATGTTCATTTTTTTCTCTCTCCCATTTCACAAATGGAATCAATTGCTGCCAAATGATGCAGAGCTGTTTGGAATAAGAGTCTTGACATTAACAGTCCTGGCAGTCCTACTAGATTTGTTTAGTTTTCCTTCTAATCTCTATATCCAATCCCAACTTCACGATTTGCCAATCCAGAAATCTTAAAAAAACTTGAACAAAAGAACCCACCCAACACTGAAATGGTTTGATTTTCTCAATATAATTATTTTCATTCTAATTCATTCACTCATTTTGCCTTTTTTTTCCCCCTAAATTGTTAAACTACCTGTGTTGTGTATTCTGCACCATCTCCATGTGCCACACAGCACACCCTGAGGTAGCACAGACACTTTGGCACAACTTTCTTTGGCACAACTTCTTTCAAGTTCTCTTTGCTGTGCCTGCAGATCTTTTCCAGGGCTAGAAGGCCATGTTAAATTGGTGGGTCCAGAAGAGTTTAATTCCTCTGACACCTTACTTGAAAAATACCTAGCACTGAGATTAAAACACTGGCATCCACCAGAGTCTGATGAAAACTGACCAGTTTTCCCAGTGAAACTGCTGTAGGGGAAAACACTGAGGATGAAAGGCCTGGCTGAACAAATCACAGCTCCTGCAGACATCACTGTACAAGCTGGGAAACCTTTGAAATTGGTCCTGCTTGCAGAGAGGTAGCATGTTTTAATTGTGTCAAATGCACAGTTCAATTATTGCTTTATCAAACCATCTGCCTTGAACTGGCTTGTCTCTTACTGTCTGGTTTCAGGATGTAAATGTGCACAGTTCTCTCCAGAAAGCAAGCTACACAAATAAATAAACAAATGAAGGATTTTGGATTGGTACTTTAGAAAATTTGGGACTAATTCTGACAGATTTTGAAGTCGCCATCTCTATTTTTCTGTATGAATATTCAGCTCTGGGAATCCATGCAAGATCTCTGTCAATCTAGGATTTAGCAAGATTAACCTCCTTCCAAACCAAAGTTTTTTGAGACTGACAGGTCCGTTTTTTCTTTTTAAGTTATTACTGCTTTCTCGAACAGAAAATAACATTTTAATCCTGATTCAGGAAAAGTTAACTTTATACACTCACTCAAGTTCCACAGAGATCTAACCAGAATCCTAAAGGCCATTCTGAGTAGAAATCCTGGGTCATGGCCTTCATAAACATCTTATAAAATAAATATAGTCTCCTAATTCAATAATATGCCAAAAAATATCAGCAGTGAAATCTCAAATAATGGCATTTTGCAGTTCAACATTAAACAAGGCAAAAAAATATAACAGGTAGAATGTATATCAGTTGCATCCTCTTTTCTTGACACTAACATTTCTCACCTGATTTGGATTTTAGTAATCTATATTATAAATATTGGAATAATTTTCTGAGCACATTTCTGAGCTAAAGTCTGTCCATCTTTCTGGTTCATCTGCTGACAAGCTCCTTTGGTTTGTCTATTTTTCATTTAGCTTATCCAAGCAGCAGCAGCCATGGTGAGAGCAAGCTGATATTCCACTCTAACAGAGAGGACTCGTGACTCAGGAGATGGGTCAGTAACTGCTGGAAAGCAGCTTTGTGCATGGTGAACAGCCAGAAATCCAAACAGCAACAATAACAGGTAGAGCAGATAGAACCTGGCCAAACTCATCTCCATGTTTGATATCTTGCTTACACTGGAATTTTATTTATGAGTACAGATGTTTTGTATTCTGCTTATTGTTCTCATAAAAGAAGAAAGGAGAGATGAGCTCTCATGTTTGGACAAGTCTGATTTCTGGTGTAGCTTCAATGGTCTTCTTTGGTCCTTCATGTCCTTAAGCACAATCTATGTCTTTAACTCACCTTGAGGCTGTTTCTTGCATTTATAACATTTTCTCATACTGGACAATTTGTTTAAATCCTCTTCTGTCACCTCTCTGAATTCTGACAGATAGGAGTTTTGAAATACAAAGAACAAAATAAGACTTAAAAAGCAGTTTACATGTCATTAACTTTCTACACAATTAATGATCAAAAGCTTCTAGACATTTGTGACACCAAATTTCAGCAATCTTAGTTAAGTTATGCTCCGTGTAGGTTGATTTCTTTCATTACACGAACAGTGTAGCACTGGAGTGTGATGGTACAGAGAAATAACACTGAACTTCAGGTTTTGCTAGTGACTACAGCTGCTGTGGGTTTGTTTTACAAGAATTATTTTAGTGCTGAGTCTCCTTTTGCCTTTAAATCCCAGCCTGGCTTCCTGCCTAGTTTAACAGCTGTCTCATTTGGTTAGAGACAGTCACATGGAAGGAGTATTCATGATACATGTGGACATATATTTGTGTCCCTGAGCATGCTTTACTGTGCTGGTCTTTTCTCCGTACACATGAAAGTAAACGTATGTGGTGCAAAAGCTACAGCAGATAAAGTTACAGCCTGCAATAGAGGTGAAAGAAGTGGGAACAGATAATTAAATAGTTAAAGAAAAACATCAGCTTTTTTTGGGTGATAGATGAAAGTTGAGTAATTTTTGTATTGAAAGGAATGTATTTTAAATATTCACAAAAATTTCATGTCCACATGTAAAGACCTAGGTCTGATTGTCTTTCCCTTTTTCCTTACATTAAACAGTGATTTGCTGTTTGGACACTCAGAAAAATATATTGGGCTGAACTTCTTTTAAGTGTTTTGTGAAATGAATCTCCAGTCCTGCAATGATTTCTATTCTTTGATTCCTGTAACCAGCTGAGGAAGCTAATAAATATGTAAAGGTGATTCAATTAAAAATGGCATTGAAAAGCAGGAAAATCCAGAATTATATGCGTAATTTCACACCCAATGCCAAACTGTCAAATTTTATCAACTAGCCTTGTGTAAAATGAGAATAGCATCTTTTGACAAGTCAAGCAGCATACATAGGCTAAGAGGGCAATTTGCCCATTCTGCTGTGTAAATACACTTGGGAAACGGAATTAAAGAGGAAAAAACTGCAAGGAACTTAATATAAAGCCTTAATCCAGGATGAAACTCATCTCTATTGTTGTTTAACATTAGATTTCTGAGTGCCTGCTAAGAATTGGGCTGTGCCAGTAAATGGCCCATCACACACTGGCATGGATCTTTTACACAGACTGGGTGAATTTCCCTCTGAGGGTTCTTTATCTTTTTTCCCACTGGTTATAAAGGGAACGTGGGCTAACTAGCTCAGATTTACTCATCTAACTTTTAGATGAGTCTGGGCTAGATTAATTTGTTCCTTCACCCTCTACAAACTGTTTCTAGGTAATTCACAGTACTTAAAATTGTCTTTGGAGTCTGAACAGGAAGGTATTTATTGGCAGGGAAAGAGGAAAACCATTGTTTACCCCACCGTTACTTGCTTTATTTGCTTCCTTGATGTGGTTTTGCTCCCCAGTTCTTGGATGCTTCTCTAATACAGGCCCGCAATGACATACACATTTTGGCTCTTATTAAATGTTATTGTTTCATTAATCTTTATTTTTTTATTCAGATACACAGAGGGATTAAAACATGAGTGAGCACTACTTAAATGCTGGGGGGGTTATCTACAAGTATTTCAATCAGAGATTAAAAGAAAAAAGTATTGTACAGTTTGATAATGACTAAAATCAAGGAGAATCATTTTCTCTTGACCATACATTAAGCAAGAATAAAGCAAAGGCCTTGCTATGAAGTAGAAAGTATATGTCCATGTACATTAAATATAAAAGAGGGCTTTTTAACAGAAAAAAAAAGCAGAGAGTAAAAATCCGTGTTCAAGAAGGAAGACTTGTTGAAGTATAAACGGACAATTTGCCAAAAGAATTGTGTTTCTGAAGGAAGCAGAGCATGTCAATTTTTAATCCAAAGCAAAATGTCTGTAGCTGAGGTCTTAACTTCTGGAACAAAGGGATTGTATGCTACATAACACTTGTAAAACAAGCAAGTAATCTCTGCACATGCCTGTGTAAGAAATGAATTCTATAAATGAGTAATAGTGAATCCTGAACATTTTTAATTAGTTTGTTCAGTTCCACTACAAGGAAGCCAGAAAAGGAATGAGGATGGCATGGTAATAAGATCCTGTACTAAAAAGAAACCCCAAGCCCACAAAGAAACAGTCTACATTCTTCATCAGAGTACACCTGAAATTCAAGACCTCCTCCAAACTTTCATGTGTGTGCTTGGATGCAGCCCTTATTAACAGAACTAAATATATTAATTGGCCCTGTTCTTGAATAAGAAAGAAGTGGGACAGACACCAGTCCATGTTTTGGATATATGGAGGCAGGCTGAGAGAGCTGGGGTTGTTCAGCCTTGAGAAAATGAGGCTCCAAGGAGGTGTTGTTAGTACCTTCCAGTACCTAAAGGGGCTCCAAGAGAGTTGGAAAGGGATTTTATAACAGAGTGTGGTGACAGAACAAGGGATAATGGTTTTAAACAGGAAGAGGGCAGATTTAGATTAGATCTTTAACATGTGGGATTGGTGTGTACATTCTTCAACCCTGAACCATCACTGCCTGAGAAGACATCAGTTAAATTCTTCAGTCCTGCGGATGGGGTGTTTGAGTGGCAGGTCTGGTATGGCATGCTGTCCACACTGAGATGTAGTGTGAGGTTTTGAGACTTTAAAATGAAACCAGGTTTCATTTGGTTCCTAGAGCATCACTTGGAGTATTTGGGATTACCCAGAATTGTCCAATTAGTTTTAAGAGACTGTGCTAAACTGGAAGTGTATCACAGAATCATAGAATGGTCTGGGTTGGAAGGGACCTTAAAGATATCTGGTTCCAACACCACCCGGCAGATCAAGTGGCTTAGGGCCCCATCCAACCTGGCTTACACACACTGGATCATTTTGAATCTCAAGGCCAAGGCTTAGAGGAACACAAATAAAACCTTAAAGGTGCTCTGAAATTTGCTCAGTAAACTGTGGGCACAAACCTTGCAGCTGGTGTGAAAGAACAACACAACAACCGAAAAAATTTCTCCCTTTCCAATTTTGAAAGAGTGTTCTCTTTTCCAAAGGCAGTGGCTTAATCTTTTGCTTTGGTGGAAAACGTAAAGGTTATTTTTGTACTTCTGAAGAAAACAGTGTAGAGTTAACTGCCAATTCTAGCCCTTCGGGGCATTAATTTTGCCAGTAGCAGTTTCATAAAGAGTCTTAACTTATCTCCTCTTCACCTCCTCAGTGTTGTTGTTAACGTCAGTCTGCAGACAAACTCAGCTTTGTCTCAGGAGGCTGGACACTGCACATGAGGTATGGATAAAAGGGAAAGAAATCTCTCTTTGAGACCTATATGTGATTAATCACTGGCTGATGTTCCCTTCACTTCTTTATAGGTTTCTTGCATAAGACTCCTGACTAATCCCCCTGAAGGGCCGTAGTTGGTAACAAAGTTGAAGTGAACAATATTACTTTAAAACAAAACAAGTATCATGTAGGAGCAGAAGCCAATGAACAGGGCAGATCATGTGGAAGTAAATTGATAAAAATTCAATTTGTTGAGGTTAATTATACTCAGAAGGGCTTTTCCTGCCTTAAAGAAAATTTGTTTTGGTTCCCTGTAGACATGGATAATGCTTAATGGAGACCTGTGGGTATTGGAATAGTTAGTTTGTGGGTGTCTGTGCTTCTCAGTGGCCTAGTCATTGGTGTGGGAAAGCCCTAAAATAAAACAAAATTCAAAATGCTCTACTTCTACTCTATTCTTTCAATAAAACAAGAAAATACCAATCTGTCAAAACTATGGCATTGCATTCATGACATGCACAGCTGGCTCCCTACAAAGCCACAGCACTATAGATGAAAGATCAGACAAAAGTTTTCCATCATTTTGGAATGTACTTCTTACCTGAAAACTTCTTGTCAAGAAAAAATTCTTGATCACCTGCCTGAGGAAATCCAGGCATCTATTAAGTTTGGGGTTGACAAACTTTTAGCTCTATAAAAGTACGTGCTCTCTAGAGGTCACATCCCTGGGAGGTAACACACCTTGCTCTAACTAGAATGTGTCTCAAGAGCAGCCAAGATCAGGTTTAAGTATTTGTGGTTCCCTATACCTGACATAGGCATGCAAAGGAATGTGCTTTCAAAAAACAGCTCAGCTGCCTTTGTGAGACCAGCTAATATAAAGGTTTTGTGGTTAGTTATTATTATTTTTCAAAGAATTCTGAATAAAGAGAAACATTTTTCATTCCTCATTCCCAATCTGTCTATTGTCTTCTTTCAAATGACACATCACACCACTGTATTGGCATTTCTGAAAGGTGAAACTGGATTTTCTAGCATGGTTATTTCCTTTGCAAGCCATATCCTTTCCAGAACTAATAGTTGTTGAAAATACAATTTACCCATCTATCACAAGTCTTGCATGTGCACTTAGGCATGGGGTTAGTGCTCAAGTCCATTCACACATTCTGCCTTTACAAGTAACAATAATGCAGCACAAAACTCAGTCTAAATAGGTTTTCCTTTTTCTGCTTGGCATAGGCATTTGAATTTTCTTATAAAACATTTTACCCTTCCACAAGCATACAAAAGAATGGATCAGTATTTCAAGATATTTCTTGACACAGATGACAGCAATTCCCAGACTTAAAACTATGGAGTTTAAGGAATTTTGTTTTTTTTTTTCAGACTTCACTATCACTGATGGATTGCAATCAATTTACCAAATGAGAACAAGTTGTTAATTGGGAAAATGAAAGAGATGGCCAAAACAAGCAGTCCTGGCATTTCAGAAGGTTGGAGATGGATAATGTAGGATCAATGAATTCGTAAAGTACAAGAAAATTTAGCTGAATTTCCAACTGTGGGATGAGCTCAGTAATTATATAAAAATCACTTGCTGTACAGCTCGTAAGAAATCTGTGAACTATCATCATCAAATGAAAACAAAGTTCAAAGGATGGATTAGCTGCTGCATTTTTTCCAACATGTATTTCTTTTCCTTTTTTTGTTTCACTGTTTGATTTTTACTTTTGAAGCAAAAGCCTATGTGCTAACATAAAATACATAAGGAAAGGTGAGAGTAGATAAAAGGGTCAGCAGTGGGTATGCATCCTGTGGGCACATGTGTTTGGAATTCATGCTTGACTTCCAGCCCCTAAATCTGGGGGGCCAGAACTACAGCAGCTTCAAACCTTTTGAGCTACCAGATTTGGCAGCCTTTATCATAATATTGAATCAGATTTCCCCACCAAATGCTGAGATCATGTCTGTGGTGCAGCCAGTGGACACATGTTCACTGGGGGCCTGCATTGCCCTGACCAGAGGTCGCAGTGTACTGTCATGTCAGGAGTTCCATCAAAATCTAAATGTTTCACAGCAGGGAAGTGTTTCACACAGTCAGTCCCGTCTTTGATGGGGCAGAAGAGTTGAAACATCCTGTTTTAAGATTGTCAAAATATCTGTCAAAGCTTTTGAAAATCCTATGAAGCTGGTTTCCGTATCTTGTTAAAAAAATATTACCTAACTGCATTTTAATATAAAAATATGTTTCAACATATGCTACCTAACATATTACAGTACAACCTAATTTCTCAAATACAATGAAATACTTTCTAATAGTTCTTAATTACACATTTCAAACTCATTCCTTGGGAGGAAAACGCCTTTTTTTTCCATTTCAGAAGCTTGAGAGAATGACCATACTCAGCTGAATGAAAAATTGTTCAAGTTTAATAACCCCTTAGGGACAGTGGCCATAAGCAAATTCCCACAACTAGATTGAAATTATTACACAAGAATATCTCATTTCTCTGTTTGTTTAATAACTTTCAATCAATTATTCCTTACTCATCTAATCTTCCCAGGACAGTAACTTCTGGAAAAATTTGGACTTCCAAAAAGCTGTAAGGGATTGCTTTCATAATGCATTGGGGGATCATGGTGTCTTTTCTGTCAGCCCTTCTAAGAAACTTGAATTGAGGAACAGATCTGTGACATCAGTTCCACATTTCTTTCTTTTCCCTGAACTTTTCATTACCCAGGTCCTTCGGGCATTTCCAGAGACTGCATGTCAGCACCGTTTTCCCCTTTTCTTTGTAATATATTTTAAACATCAAAATGTACTGTGAGATGCACATAGATTTTTTTTTTTTTTTTAGATGTTAATATGAGATACAAAGAAATTTGGGGACCTCTTTATGTCATGAGTAAAATATGTGGTACATCTGGGGATTCAGCTTTGAATTCCTAAATCCCACATTACTGACTGGCAAAATACACGAAAACATCCTTACAGCTGGCAGTCTCAGCTCTGTGTTATTGCAGGAAGATGGAGTGGGGAAGGCGCACGGTGGCTTTTAACTCAAATAACTCTTTACCTCTGTTAAAATTAATCAATTTTTTCTTCAAGTATCCAGACAACAATCAAACTGAATCCAGAGAAAAAAACCAAAAGGAAAAGTCTTTGATTTGCTGAAGTATATAATAGGATCTAGAGTGGACTACCTACTATCTTATTCAGAAACGCTTTAAAATATTTAAAATCTATTTGGCTGATTCTGGCAGAGAGTCTGGGAATTCATTAGGATATAAAGGTATTTGTGGTCTTCAGGGAATAGTATAAAATGGATGGCCACCGGTAGCTGTGAATAACTTATTTGTCACATTTGAGCCGTAACATTTCACAGCCTAATAAGGAAAGATGTGCAGTTTTATATGTTTAATTTACATATGTAAAACTGAATTGAGCATTTCTTTGCATACCCTAGCACCATAAATAGCAGTTGATTTGTGATAACAGCATTAGCTACAGCAGGTTCATGAATTACTGTGTAATGTATCCCTGTACAATTTCAATAAAGCCCATTTTTCTTCTCCCTCTTTGCTGCTGCTCTAAATTCTCTATCTGGAAGATGGAGACTAAATATAGCATTCACTATGCCTTGAACTGGGAGGGATGGATAGACTGAAGATGGCTTTGAAGATTATACATCTATGATTGCATGAATATTCATGCTTGCCTCAAAAATAATGTCTATTTGGTTATTCCAACAGAACTGTACTTTTCGTTAGCCCTAGGTTGTTGCGGTGCGCGTTTTTCGGTTTTTGTACGTTTCATAAGTTCTTTGTATAATGGTTTACCCCCCACCCCCCCTCATGAATTAAAGTGGTATCCCCTTCTCCCCCTCTCCCCTCCCACCTACCTAATAAAGTCACGTCCTGCCCCTCGGCACCTGCTCATCACCCAAACCCCTCCCCTTGTTCCAGACCCTTCCCTGCCAATCCCCTAAACCCAGCCCCTGGGCCCTGTCCATCACCCTTTACCCGTACCCCTTCATCCAGAATGTTCCCCCTTACCCGACACGCCATTGGTTGCTTTATATGTCTATCCTTTGTATGCTCACTCATTGGTTGTGTGTAATGTGGTCCCTCCCATTATCCCGCCTGCGCCCTTCACTCATTGGTTGCTTGTATTCCCTGCCCCTGGTATCCTTCCCCCTTTATATTCCGTTATTTCTAATGATCTAGAGCTCAGACCCTCATGGCTGTGGCGTGATAGAATAAACCGCTGTTCTCCCGTCCAGCCTGTGGTCTGACTCCTCCTTCGCCTTTGCCTTGGAGCCTCGCTGCTTTCTCTCACCGACTTGCCTTTACCCTGGGATCACCGTCTCCAAGAGCCTCATCGCTCTGCACCCGCCTGCGCCCCTTGGCTCATCGGGCAAGGGTGGGCAAAGGACATACGGCTTGTCCCGCTCCTTCGCTATTTATGAGCTAGCCAGGGACACCTGCCGTGGGTGGCAATTCGCGGGAACGCCTGCACTAGGTCACTGCACAGGAAGGAAAGAAGTTCTCCTAGGGTCAGAAGGAAAGCATCAGGATTAATACTCTCTTCTCTTCTGCCCATCAGTGTTTCCCTGGTTTTTATAACCTTTTCCTAAGTACCCTCAACCATTCAAAGGACACGGGGGTAGAAAGGATATTTACACTTGTATGACCTTCCTCCACACCCAGGTGGTCAGGAAGGTTAGGCAGGAGCTGGATGTGATGCTGCCTGCTCTGAGGGGTTCATTTCTTTTTTGAGTCCTGTATAAAGTTTCCAAAGAGGTCAGGAAATGAAACATGAAATCCCTTTTCCTCGATCATATCTCTAACCATTAGGCAAAGATTTTTCTATATCCTTTATCCACTACCAATGGAAGGGCAGCAATTAGGAACTTCTCTCTGGAAGGAAGAAGATAGAAGCTTTAATCTCTTTAATCCCCTCTCAGTTCTTTTAAAATATATACGTTTAAATCCATAACAGAGGATAGAATCTAGACTCAGGAAGCAGAGAGTCAATGAATTTATATTCACACTCATATTCAGTGTTTCTCACTTGTTCTATCCAAGACATTTTCCAAATGTCTGGTCATTTTATGGGTTTTTCCAGATTTTTTTTTTTCTTTTTTTTCTTCTGTTGAGGTACATTGCTCTCCCCTTGTCTTATATTGGTCACTTGTGCTGTCAGATTTTGGAGCCTGTGCCAGAGGCTTCCAGCTTAAGGCTGAGTGTCTGACTCTCTTCTGCCATTGTACATATTGTATAGGTAGTGAAAATGACACTGCATATGAATTTATCTTTCATTGTCAAGTGCCCACATTGCAGACAGCCTCATGGCACGGTGTGAGCAATTTTTTCAGGGAAATGTCTAGGAAAAATAGGAGATGGCACAGAAATTTGGGAATTCAGTGGAAACTCAGATATACTTATTCAGTGCACCCTGAGGTAGCTATGTCCCTTTCTCAGGAATCATACCTCGAATTTAGCATTTTCAGAGAATAAAGTTAACTGAGAATTTGAAGTTAAAGCTTGTTTACATTTCATAAAAGAATGGCCAGATTGATGTCCCTTTGGTGAACTGCTGGTGAGAACCAGGAAATTTTACAATCAGCCTTTCTGGAAAGATGTTGAGGAACCAGGATACACTTTGAGGAAGTTTTTGCATGGGAATTAGTCAGGGCTCCCACTCACACAGGTCAGCTGGCTCCCCGTATCACCAGAGCTCATGAGAAATGGGCACCAGCTCTCCAGTGAATTCATGCTGGCCAGGCAGACAGGTAGCCCAGCAGTGGGAAATCTGTGATGTTCCTGGGGCAGGGCTGCCCAAAGAGATGGTCCTGCCAGCTTATGCTGAATACTGTCACAAATCATGCCAATTGTAGCCATTTTTTGCTGATTCCTGGGGAGCAGGTGTGACTTCTCTAGTAAAAAGGCATGGTATTTCTTACGTGATTATTATTTTTTCAGTCTATTTGGTTGGTTTTTTTTAGGAATACTGAGGGATGGCAATTTTCTTCCAAGAAAAATTTGAAGATCTGAACTTTTTCTGTAACATTTTATTTATTTTCTTTCTTCCTAGTGATCCTGTTCTTCAAACAAAGAAATCTGGAGTTGAGACTTGCTTTTGTAACTTCAGGCCTGATTTTTGTTGGACTTTCTGCAAAGACTTGTTTTTTACCATTTTACAATGCACTCTGTTATCAGTTAGTAGCCTACACTAGAGAATTAGAGATGCTCCAATAGAGGCTGTGGGTTTACATAGAGAAGAAATATTTAGACAGATCCTAGTTAAAACTACCAGAGATTTATAAAAGAAAATAAATAACATGAGCCCTGTACTTAATGGTTTAATCCAAATCCTCTGGGATTGCAATGAGACCCCCATGGGGAGATATTGCCATCTGCTGAATGGGGATAGGAGGATTTACTCTTTCTTCTGCAGCATCTGGTTCTTGCACACATCTGGGCAGATGACAGTTCATAGATCTGATCCAGTACAGCAATTCCGCTGCTACACAAAATCTGGACAATTATATTAATTCCTTCTTTTCCAAAGCATGATTTCTCAATATAGATATTAAAACACGAAAGAACAGTGATTGCAACATTCTTAAATGTCAACTGATAAGAAGAACACCTATTAAACGGAATTATGGAGATCCATATCTAATTAATCTGCCAATTATGATGAAAAAATAACATAAACAATTAAGTTTTAATTATGTTCATTAAAATATTTTAAGTGCAATCTACTTGAAAAAGATGATTTGGCTTTAACTGAGATATTTCCAAGAAGCTACAAGTTACTAACCAACCCACTTTCAAAGTGTCAATTAGCACAGTTTAGCTACTTTGTTATTGACATTCAAATGGTGTTTGAAATGCCAGCAAAACACTTTAACACATCTAGATGTATGATAGGTTAATAAAATGGTAACAGATTGCTTTCCAATGTATAATTTTGAATTAATGACATTATATCTAAGCTTTCTTCAACAGTAGCAATCTAGTTTTTAATTACACTACAAAAGAAAACTTGTAATATTAAGTCTATAATTAAAATCTTAATTGAGTCAGGAAGTCATAACAATAAAAAGGTTGTTGAAAAGTGCATTTATTTTATTATCTGTGATTCCCTATGTTCCCTTCAAAACAGAAATAATATGTATATTATTAATGAAATTCTAAATCCATACTATTTAGACTTAATGGGACCCTCTACTTTGAATTAAATTAAAGAAGGATCAAGCCAAATCTATACTGTCTCTGTTTACCAGATAAGCATTCGGTTCATAATTTTCCTGGCCCCAAGAATCCTTAACTTAAGGACCACATGACATTAACATAGAACAAAATTGCCTGGGTTTTCAAATCCTGATTTCAGGTTTGTGTGTCCAGCTAGGGACAAAACCAGACCTGCCTGTGGGAGATAGGGGTATGAGATCCTCCTGTTCGTGGCCTGAATAGGATCCTTGGAACACAGAGTTGATGAACTTGAGACATCATGGAGCTATCACACCCTTCCTGGACCATTGTCCATCTTACCTAAACAAACTGAAGCTTCAAGAGTAACACCAGGATTAATGTCCTGTCTCAGCAGCTGTGGCATGGCAAGAATGTTTTGGTGCTGATGTTCACACTGGATTTGCCAAGCATGGACAAGCACTTTGAAGCCATTCCACTGGAACTGCCAGAGCTACTTGTATAAACTACTTGTGTGTCACTCCTTTGTCCCCACAACACCTGTGTTTTTTAAAGAGTGGAAAGTATACACTGGAAATAAAGATTTCTCCTAGCACTTTAGCTTTTTGTTCTATCTGTGCTCAAAAGTCTCATAAGGTTTAATCTTTATACCTTATTTTTCTTTCTTCTTCTCTTCCCTCCAATTCTAGTCCATGTAGCTGATCTCAAAAGGAGAGATATTCACCCAACTGAGTGACCTAAATCTTGGACAAATTAAGCAATATCACATAAGAGCCTGGGTACACAAATCTGTGTGATTACAAGTAATTGTGCAATGGCTTTTACATATCAAGGAACAGCACAGTGATTTCTATAATTATCCTGGAATGCACTTCCTGGTATGTCTGAGGGTTTAGAACTCTGGGCAATACAGAAAGTAATTTCTGACTGCTTCCTAATGAGAAATATAATTTTCATCATTCCCTAAGAAAAGTCAAGGATGCAGAATTCCTTTTAAATATTTTCACAATTTGTGGGATTTTTTTTTTTTTTTTTGTAATTTTGTGTGTATTGGAAGGCATAAAGCTGCATACCTGGCTGATGCTGTAATTTCCCATTTCCCCCTTTCTGAAAAAAACCACTGTTAATAGTAACATTTCAATTAATTACAATAAGGAATTGACAAAGGAGATTGGTTTCCTTGTATTCTTTTTCAAGTTGAATGAGGCTATACTGTTATCCAGAACAGGATGACCACAGTCAGTACAGGTCTATCACAGAATTTTCTAAGTTCTTCTCTGTTGCATCTACATATTGTGCTTTCACTTCTCCCTTGATAAAATCACAAACTTTTACACAGCCCTCTGGCAATATGTAATATTGGACTCATTTCGTGCTTAGTAAGTGAACATGTTCTGGATCCTTCCCTGCTCCTGTTCTGTGTTTCCATAAGTCCATATTTTGTGAAACCTTGACCGAGCCTGTCTGAGGTGAGCTCACTTTGTGTTGGTAAGATATTGAAGCAAGCAAGGAAGGCTCTGTGACTAACTCAAACTGCCTGAATTGCACGTCTCTGATCAGATTATTCCTTCTTCACTGATTTCTAATTTCCATTGTAATTCCTCCATCTTTAGAAGGTACTCTGTAGTTACATCAAACACCAAAAACTCTGGGAAATAGCATCATCCTCCCAAATCTAAATGTTTTAACATAATGTATATAATGCAACACGATTGTTTATATATCCAGAGTGAGGAGAGATGAAGAGCTGAATTCATTACAGATCAAAACTTCCATCAGAACACATTTTTCTGGATCTCCTGAGGTTCACTATTTGAGCTCTGGATGGCCTTGGCCAAACTTTATTTAGAATTCAAATGCTGATATGGCTTGTGATCCAAAGAAGCAAGTAAATGAGCTCTTATAAAACAAATATACTTCTTTTAATATTCTCTGCAGTTCTGAAATCAGCAATTTTAAGTGAATTGAAATCTATTTGGATTGCATAAAATATTGTAAAAAATAAGTCTTTCTGATATAACTAATCCTCACGGAATTCACAGAATTCGCAGAATGTCTGGGTCGGAAGAGACCTTCAAGATTATCGAGTCCAACCCATGCCCTAACCCCTCTAATCTTGATTCCAGCAGATTCCCCATGGCCACATGTTATGGTACTGGGTGAGGAATACTGGGTTTCATCATATCACTACTGAATCATTTTTATTTATTACACTGAGGAAATGAATGATGCACCACTTTCAGCATGTTAATAAAAATATAGTGCATTGCATTCCAATCACAATCTAACACACAAATTTTGCTGATGTAGCAATAGAGGTTAACACTCTTATCTGTTCTTTAAGTAACTTTTAAAATAAATATTTTAGACATTTATCAGCCTCAATTCTCTTTCAAAAGTTCTGTTTTCTCCTGTATATGCCATTTTTAAGAGGCTGTCTTTCTGAATAGAAGTTCACAAGGCTCTCCAGTGATACATTAAGATACAGCCTGGGAGAACTTCTGCCTGTTAAATCATTTGCTTCATTATTTGCTGTTCCTATTTAGTGAAAAAAAAAGCACCCTTAATTCCTGTAATGCAATTAGTAGCTTTAGGCTATGCTGTTAAAACATGCTGTAGATTGATAATGCCTGAATATTTGGATTTTAGCCTCAGTGTATATCAGATGCATGTAATAACCAGATATTATTTTAATCAGACAGCATGCCCTCTGATCCAATTCATATTTTAAAAATCCAGACTTCATCTACGGGACAAATGAATATGAAATTAACCAGATGACAAAAAGATAAATAAAGCAATAATAAAATGCAGAGGTAAAGATATTATGTAAATTGCACTATTAAGTTCATAAATCTGTAGATTTGATTCTCCTTTCATCCATCTTTTTCCCCTTTTGATTTCTTGCTGGTTATGTGATTTGTATAATTTTTATCTCACTGGGATGCAAATCATGACTCATCTAGAAAAACAAGAAAAAAGCAGTAGGATTCAACTCACAGATTATAACACTGCAATTTATGTGAGTGATAACAGAACTCTACATTTGTGGCGTGACTGAACTTATTCTTCTGTGAAAAGGAAGTGAGAAAGAGGAGTTTAAGCAGCACCAAAAGCAGTCTGGGCTACACAGCAGGAGGAGCTTTTCATTTGCAGGAAAGGAGTGGATTAGAACTTTATGGGAATTTCTGCAACTTGTAACTCCATCTTTCTAAGAACAATTTAGACAAATGTTCATCATGCACTTTTATGATTAATTTATCCCGTCTCTGTGCAAGAGTGTAGTCAGCAAAAAGGACCTCTTGAAATTCCATCCTGACCCACTTTCTGTGATAAATCATTTAAAAACATTTACTTTTTGCAAAAATATTTTGCAAGGTACTGATGTGAATAAAATAGGTAGTAAGACCTGATGAAAAAAATAAAGACATGTATTTAAAGTGTCATCATCAAGGAGTCTGAATCTGAAACAAAGGTGTTTCAAATGCTGAAGAGGAAAAAATAATCAAGAAGGAAATGCTTTCCTTGTATCAGTGCCTCAGACAGGACCCCAGGACAGGCTACTCATAAAAATGGGTCAAATGGGCTGGAAACAGTGATTCATCTTTCAGTTACTTATCAATGTATAAAAATTAGTGTCAGAAGGATATCAGGCTATGAAATAAACTTAAGCTAAGAAAGCATAATTATGAGAGACCTCAATCATAAGAGTGATAATCATGAATGAATTATACAATCAGTGGAGACAGCTTTTTGTATGGGCAGAAAGAGAGTTTTGACAAAATGCCTGAACAGTTCGTCATGCCAATTTTCAGTCTGAAAATTCAAGTGACGGGAGATATCAGGGGGTGGAGGAGAAGTGGTGGTAAGATGGGTGGCGATACAAGTATATAAATATATATATACACACACACCTTCACCATCTCTGCTGTCTGTGACAGTAGCCTCACATAGCGTCACAGAAAATGCATTTCTCCAGTTCCTCAGCTGCTCCCAGCTCTACTTGGGTCTTCCCCACCCCATACCTTCTAGACAGTGCTTTGAGGCTGTTTAGTACAATGACCAGTCAAATTTCATTTTAAACATTATATATATTTTTTTCCACCTGTCAGACATGGCTGGCACCTCAAGATCAGAGAGATTTCTGCGTATCTAGAGCCAGCTCCTGGTCTAACCACCACACAAACTTCCAAACAAATCCTGCTGAGGAAACAGAAGCAAGTGTTCCTGTTCCTTTGTCATATTGCTTTTTATTCTTTTCTCCTGATGGATCACAAATTGATAAGTAACTGCAGTTGACAGTCTGTTTACCTGCAGCTGGGGAAGAAGATGGGGAACAAATTACTGAAAACAAAACAAAACAAAAAACAGAGGAAAAATTTACAATCTCATTTACTTTTACAAGTAAAAACCAATAATGAGTAAAATCTATTTCTCTTTACTATTGAAAATGTAGTTTTCTTCTGCTTTTGAAAAATACAAAATAGTTATTTGCTTTCCTTTTACTTTTTGAACCCTCAAACTATCATCTTATTATTTTCTCTTCCCTTTCATTTTTACCCTTTTTAGAAATGGATAGTTAAAGTTGATTTCAAGATTTTAATCAACTTTCAATTTATTCAAGTAAAAATTTTTGATTAAAATGTTTCTTTCACATCTGTGCTATTTTATAAACAGAAAGATTTGATATGACAACCTTAGAATTTACCACAGATTAGCTTCAACCCAAAATTCCATGTTGTCAGTGAGATATAAAGTCTCCATTGCATGAAAATATAAGCTCAGCTGGACTATGTTGCAGCATTCTCATTGACTTCCTAGGCACCTCTTGAACCATGTATGGTGACAATGATGACAACCCAAATCTCACACTTGAAAGTAAATGGCATTAATCCATATTAGAATGCTAATTATTTGATTTCTGAAGGTGACAATTAAGTACACCTTCAAGGATTTCTGTGTCAGCTGCAGGTAAACATTCTTCAAAGACTCACCACAGCTCATCAGAAAAAATTCCATGGTGATACTGAATGCTCTGTTGCAGAACAGATGCGTCTCGCCATTATAAATCAATATACAAAATGAAATTAAATAAGGTGTTTGTTTTTGAAAATAATGCAGTTTAAAAGCAAACAAAAAATCCTTTGTAGGTGTAATTTAAAACTCAAAATATTCAAAGAAAAAATTGATTAAATCAAGTGTTTCAAAACATTTTAACCAATACAAATCTCTGCACTCTTCCTAATACACTGATTAGCATTTATGGTTTTCATGCAATGATCTAAATAATGACATTTCTTCATGTCAAATAATCTGTCCAATAGCACTTCAAAAAGAAAAAACGTTCCACTCCATGATGAAAGTTTTAAAATATTGATTAATTTATGGTTTTTGTTCAGGAGGTTGAGGAGGTTAAGGAAAAAAAATTAAAGTACAGACAATTTATTAGGAAAGTACAATAAGAAATTGAATGAATTTTACTAACTACTAGATGCTATTACCTACAAAAAAAGATAGAAGGAGAAAAATCCTTGACTTTATGACCTTTATCAGTATAAGTAAATCTCAGAATAATCCTGTGATGAAATTATGCAAGAATACTAATTGAAGACATGTTGTAAAACTATCTTGAATATGATGCTAGAACAGTTTGGTGTCCAACGTGTGTATTCATCTAGCTATTAAACTTTTGATTTTCAGGAAACAATAGTAATTAGAAGTAAAATACACCTTAAGAAATTATCTAGCCTTTTGTCTTCCTCTGAGGACAGCACCTCAAGGATTCCCCACTGATGGCTTATATTTGATGTTGATGTACATGACTGTGTTAGCATAGAATATCAAAGGATTATCAGCCTTTCTCTCTCCCTGTTTCTCTGCACCCCTGCACTTTTATTATAAACAGATATTGTAGGGTATAAGGTAGTACAGACCATGTGGGACAAATAAAACAGGAAAGAGAGGTGAAGATATAGGGCTAAAGCAGGGTTATGTGTGTGTGGTTCTGATCATGGTAGAGATTCTCAGCAGCTGGGGGTAGTGAAACACTTATTGTGATTTCCACCTCAATTTCAGGCTGTGGGATGAAAATGAGAATCTTTAATCACATTTAGCAACCGAAAATTTAAGTATAAATCCACCAACATAAAAGTTCCCTTTGAAAATTGAGCACCCAGCTTTTTAATCTCTCATATGAAAGTTTAATTTCAAGTGCTTTGATTCAAATGTAATATTTTCAAAAACAGAAAGGAGAAAAATTAACTGCATCCCCCAAGGCACACTCAGTAGTTAATTCGAAAACAAAAGCGTCCAGCATGAATGATCAAGTCATGAGTTATCTCATCAAAATCCACAATAGAAGGAGATTATTCCAGTCTTTAATTAGAACAGTGGTGAAGAAGTCAAGACAACAAAATATTTAACTCATCCCATTTAATCAGTTCCTTGGAATTAAAAAAAAATTCACTTTCAGTCTGGTAGTTTAAGACATGCAAAGGCATCCGCTGTCCAAAGAAAAGCACCCAAATATGTATATTTAATTTATCAGTCAAGAAAGATAGGAGTTTTACAAATCTTCATTTGTATTGTTTCACCTCCTTTCTCCTGTTTGTGAGGTTCTTGTGGGTGGTAGAATCAGGTCTTTAAAATATCATTCTGCACAGTCCTCCATTTTGCATGTCCAGTGTTGAGAGACATTTGTGAGCAGAACAAAACTCCTGTCTGTCACCCACCTCTTCCCCATGTGTCCCTTGAGGCCTGAGGTGCATCATTTGAGAAGAGACGAGATGGTCTAGGCAGAAGTGTTGGGCTCAGCAGATCCGGATCAGGCTCTGCTTTGCCATTTGCCCACCCTTGGACAAATCTTTCAGCTGCCACTGTGTCAGTTCAACAGCCATAAAACAGGGGTCAAGTAGGAGCAAGATCTTAGAACAGGTCTCACACCACCTATGCTGAAACTCATCAAAAGGTGAATATTTTCAAATAAAATCAGAAGGCAACCCAAGAGAGCTCAGGTGCTGGCCTGGATATAGAGGTATGAATAACAATAATATCACAGTGGAAGTCTACATGCTATGCAGCTTGCCTGGCAAGGTGTGTAGGGATTTGGAAGGATCTGGATGTGACTGAGGTGGTTAAACCTCTCTGTGTACTACATCCATGGCGATTTACCCCAGATTCCATAGACTGTGTCCATACTTGCTCAAAAACAGTATGAGGCTTGGGCTCAAGCACTGTGATGAATTAATTCACCAACTTTTAGCACAGTCCATACCCTGGGTTGTAGTAGACACCAGTGAGAACTTTCTGGGATAATAGGGAAGCATCAGTGGACTGTGATCCCCCCAAAAACCCAGCATGGTTACTATTACCACGTATTTGAAGGAAGACCTAAATCACTCTGAATGTAAATTGAGTTTATGCCACAGGCTTCAGGGGAAGAGCAAGGACCTTGTGGTGATTAATTATCCTGTGTTCATTTTTTAAATTAGTTTATACTGAGTTATCTGTATTGATCAGGAGACTTTTCTTACCTGATGATAAAAAGGCAGTAAATTCTCACATTTGGGTACTCTCCCTCCGCTTTCCTCTACATTTTTTGCTAGAATATTTGTGGCATATTTCAGAACTGATCCCAAATTTCAGACCAGTCCCTGGAACTAACAGACGATAAATTGTTGGCTAACTTGAGGCTCTCAGACGGCAGACTACATATGAGGGCAAATCCTCACCTCTGTATGCTTTCCTTCTAATGTGATGTGTTCTGCCAAGCTCTCTGATACGATGGCTCAAGCTCCCTGCATCACTGAAGCTCCACAAACTTCCACAACTTACAGTAAATTTGCTCCACTATGAAATACTCTATTTTTAATACAGGAATGAGGTTCTTGCTAGTGCTACATTAAGTGAAACTGAATTGCTCAGGTAAAAAGTAGGTTGTGAATAATAGAAAAATGCTTTATTTTTTAGTAGTTGTTGGATGAAAAAAAAAGAACAGTGTGAACAGCATCTGACCTGGTGACTTGCACTGGAACGGGAAGATTCATCTCTCTGGCAGAAGGAAAGAGTGAAAGAAAAAACCTAACAGAAAAGGACAGTTTTAGAAGAAAAAGTTAAGAAATGAAGAACTAGGACAGTCAGTGGCTCTGCCTCAGCTGAAATATGGTCTCTAATGACTCCAGTGACACATAATCAATTTATGAGCCTTGTTGTATTACATTTGCAGACAATGCAGATGTCATCATTTCCGTGTCCCCTGAGAATGGGAAGTATTATATTATACTCACTCAAGAGTGCAAATGCCAGCAAAATTTGGCCACCCTAATTCACATGAAATTAATTTCTGCATAGTTCTACTCAGATATTTTGCCTACCCAATAGCTGTCTCTCATAATGACTTTTTTTCTGACAATCTTTGAGAAACCTTTTGAAATACTGATATGATCAGAACTGCAAAATCAGATTTTGGAGCCTTTCAAATTCTGTTTCTGAATGTCTTTCAGTGGTCCATGCCAACTCTTTACCTAAATTTTGTAATACTCTAAGAAATCATATGTTACAGGGATTTGCAAACAGGGATTTGCTTTTTCACAGCCCAAACCTACCTCCATAACTGAGATTCAGCTCTTTTATGCTTAGCCCAATAATATCTCTGCTGATTTCAATTAAGTTTCACCAGAGTACACTGGAATGGGGGAATGCACATCTTCTACTTTTTCATAGAGAAACCTGGGCATAAATAAGTAATTAGGGAACTATTCAGGATTTGCTGTTGTATTTTCATATTTAGTGAAAACTTGTATTTTTAAAGAATTCCAGGAAGCTGTAGGTTTCAATTTTTTCATCAGCCAAGATGGCCAAGTACCATTTTCACAGATAATGTAGTGTATGCATCTAAATTCCTGATCAATACTCCCCTGTCACTCATTTCTATTCCTGATCAGTCACATGTTGCTAACTGTCTCTTCACTTAACAAAATTTATAGTAAGAGATTAGGATTTATATGGTATTAAAAGAAAAATAAACTTCTGCCAGGAACTGCTGGTGGTAAATAATGAACAACTATCTGTGGATTACTGAGACAGCAGAAGTTGTCTTCAGGTCTCTCAGATCTTCTGTAAACATTAAGGTTGAACTACACTGAGAGAGGTATAGGAAACTAAATCATGAAGAATGCAGCATTCAGTGTTTTGGCAACGATTTCTATAATACATAAAATACATATAAAATACTTACACATATATAATTACACCTATAAAATGTATAATAATTTATGTGGCATAATTTTTATAATAATATCACTTAATAATAATAAACACTATAAAGCAGGATGAGGAAAAACCTGGCACATGCTTCAGAAGCAGAGAGATTTGGATGACTTGGACTTGAATATTTGTGCATATGTTATTTAGGAAGCAGGGGTTGTGTTTCCCCTCAAATTATATAGAATTCTGATGAATGCAAAAAACAAATTATGAATGAATGAATATTCAAGCAGGAGGTAACTCATGCTTCCCAGATAAACAATTACTGACTTTTCTGAGGCAGAGGGTAAGGACCTTGAGGAAGGAATTCTGAGTTGAATAACATCTTTGTTATTACCATCATCTGCAAGCCATCACATACCTGTAGAAAGTAATAAATAGTACTGGAAAAGGTGTTTGCATCCAAACATTATAAGAATATTACTCTTCCATTCAAGCCAAAAGTTTAGTGTACAGACTCTTTAGAAATCTAGTAAAATTTCATAGTTCTGTTTCCTGCTCCCATTTAGGAAATTGAGTTTGAAATTCTCAATCTTAATACAGGAGTACAAGAAAAACAGTCTCTTACTTTTTGAGCACATGGGAACCTAAGACTAACCTCGATTTCTATTAAACTTATCAGCTTCTCACACTTGAAAGAAATTTGCAGTATCACAAAATCAGTGTCTGGTTAAAACCGCAGTTTGACTGAATAATGAGGATTGAATTTGGCTGACGAGTTTTTTGCCTTGGCAATATGGCAGAGGTCTGGCTCAAGGGGCCAATTTTGAGTGTACAAAAGCTATGGGGTTTGAGGTACCACAGTAGTGAATTGGGCAGCATTGGAATATGGTGGAGTATGGGTTTAATCTCACTATAAATTATGTGCAGAAAGATTCATCTAGCAGAAACTTCCTACCCTCAAGATCTGGTCTTGAATCAGTGGCATTAATGAGATTTACTTATACACAAATCAAAATTCCAGCGAAAGGAATCTGTTGCACAGATCAGCCAGGGCAAGACGTGGCTCCTCAGCTGGAAGGAGTATTCTGAAACATTAAACCAGGTAGGCGTTTGACTTTCTGTGAGCCCCAGAACAAAGCACCTCTTGGAAGACGCTCTCTGAGCACAGGCCTCTGGCCACCGCCATGCTCTTGATCCACAGGTGAGCTCAGGGTTTTCCTCTCTTCAGAGAAGTCTCATTGAACTCTGACTGGGCAAAGTCAAGAGGTGGAAGTCAGCCTCTTCATTTTGAAAAATTGGCCCCATGGGTTTTTATTCGTATTTTAAGATCTACACAACTGTTTGAAGAAAGAAGAGGTGAGAAGGGCAGAAAACCTTCTTTTTCTAAAGGGTTCTTGTACTTATATCCAAGACTACAACAATAGAAAAGATGAGAGATAGGATGCCCCTGACTGATAAAGCTCTTCCTTTCCTTTAGATGTCTTCCAAGCCATGTAAAAATGAGACCCACCAATTCTTAATTCTTTGGGACACCTTTTGAACTTGTGGTTTTCAGATCATGAACTCTTAAACAAGAACTGTTGCAACTAGGCTGAAAATTATATTTTGGTGATGTCTCTCTATTGTCCCTTTACCATGACTGATAATGTGAATATATTTCTATTATCTTCCTCTTCTTGAAACTATCTTTTCAGGTTTTTCGTTGTTTTTTTTTTTTTCATTAACATGGAATATTTAAATGTCTTGTTTTCTCCAGTTACTTATCCCGTTTTATGGATCTGCTTATAAATGTTATATAATGAGTAGCCAACACTTAGGAGCTTGCTTCCAATTTTCTCTCAGGATCCTCCAATCAATGCTACAAGAAGCCAATCACAGTGACTGCCTCTGATATCTGTAATTACTCTTTTTCCTGAGAGCAAGCAGGAAAACCCCATTTCTGTGGTGGAGAAACCCCATCACACCCCCTGTGATCTGGAGACATACCCTCGGTTACTCTCTGAACCTGTCCACTGTGAGAGAGCCTTTCTTAAGTGCATTCACTTCTCCATCTTTCACTGGGATAGAAAATATGTACATAAATCATCTGGGAATCAGTTTCCAATTGCACTTTTTGTGCTGCCTGCTTGTTCATTTTTATTAGAATGGACCTGTGTGCTGAAGGAATCTCATAGGGCTTGGTACAAGATTTGCTACCTAAAGTCTTTTTGTTGAAATCCATAGCAAGGGATAGAGGTGCCTATAGGGCAAAAGGAACTATTACTTCAGGCTTTTTGGATGCGGCCTTTACCTTTATGCATTTTTGAAGATTTATGTGTCTTAGATTTTAAATAGTAGTGAAAGGACTTTGTTGTTTGTAATCAGACTTCCTTATTTTAAAAGAGAAGATATAAATTCTATTTTACATATGTGGAGGACATGATTCTTTCCTCTAGAGACAAAATATATGTGTATATTTAATGGGAGAAGGGAGAGAAGGGTCAGAAAAAGAGTAAGGTGACACGATTCATGGACGTGGAGAATGAAATTAGATTCTATTGGAACTTAACAAGTGAAAATGCCAAGTTGCACTTGACTTTCAAAAACGTTAAATTGCAATCTTAGAATCAAGTTTCTCAAGTTCCCAGTCTCCTTCACAAGCTGGTTTCCCTTCATGGATTGTTGTCCCTGAATACATTATGTCCGGGGCAGTGTGCTGTGAAAATACCCATTACAAGCTGTTGTTGGACTTCTCTGTTGGAAATATGAAATTTTTAGTGGAAAATGCTCACTTAAAAATATTTGAATGAACTGTCAGATTTCCTCTACATAAGCAAACTGCCCAGCCTGATATTGAAGGACTTTTTGAAAGGAAGACCCTAGGAATGATGTTTCATATGTCAGCCTCAATTTAGGCAAGAGGCTGTATCCAGGCCACAGCCAAGAGAACATCTTGTCTATTCTACATTTTTATGATAACATTATCTTCATTATGCATCTAACTGCTGCTGTTGTTATTGTTGCTGGTGTTGTTTAGACCGACTTAGAATTTTATTTCATAAAACAGGGTACAGCCTATGCAACAGCTTTTACCTTTATCCACATGTGGAAGAATCAATACACATTCCAGCCAAATTCTCCAGGCAGTGATTGCAGGTTGCAGTCATTATAGTGGGAAATGAGATTGCTTCCCATATCTGCACATTAGTACATTTCGCAGTAGATACAAGGATTTACATAATAATTTGTAAAAGTCTTTGGATACTCAGAAAACTAAAGAAGTAAAATCCTGAACCCTGTTGTGGACATCTTGTGAGCTCCCCTGGTTTAATGGAATCAGGATTTCACCTGTTCTGAACAAAGCCAGTTTTAACTTAGCTGCAAAACAAGGCAGAGTTCTCATCACTCTGGCATAACAAAGTGCCAATTAAATTTAAGTTCTTATTCCATTTTCCTTGTTAGAGATGTTCAATTTTATGTATGTTCCACTAATTAAATGCTTTTCAAACTACTTAACAGATTTATTCATGCCATTCTTACAGTTGAACATTGTTTTGGTTCCTTTTAAGAAGTGTTGAAACTAAGAACAATCCTGCTGGTCTTCAAATCAGCATATTTAATACATATAATTGTATCATCTTCATGGTAAAATTGGTGCATGGAAATCAACACTCAGAAGAAGAAACCCAAACTCCTCAAACATTCATTTAAAATGTGTTTTCTTGGCATTCCTACAGGACTTTGGTCAAGTGTCTTCTTGCTTCGGTTTATATTTTAAATGAAAAATATTATAATTTTGAATAAGAAAATGTGGCTACAGTGTTTTCTAAATAAAATGTTGCATTTGAAGTACTGGTTCATTGTGCAGCAGAAAAGTCCCAAGGCTGGGAAGAAATGTTAGTGGTGTATTTGAATTTGCATTTTTGCTTAAAGCCTGAATAAGAAATATTTTCTCTGCTTTTCTAAAAGAGGTTCAGTGAAGGTAATGATTTGCACTTGAATAATAAGGACATACAATAACTAAAGAGCTAGTTTAATATTAAACTTTTGGTGCAATAATTACTTAGGTCTGAATCCAGAGTTAAGACTTTGGTCCCTAAAAACTGTGAATTGGGGCATCAAACTCCTGAGTGCCCAGCCCTCACAATGAAACCCAGGATGCTCTCTTACCCATCCAGGTTTTTCACACAGTGTTTCAAAGGACTTGAGCTAGGGGTTATGGAATTGCAGTCTGGCCCACATAACCTCCTGGGGGGCTGAGCAACAGGGAATACAAAGGGCAGAGCAGGTGTGTAAATTTCCTTCTGCTTGCAAAAGCAGATTATTATTATTTTCTGTCTTTCCAAACCTCGCCTCACTCTTCTGGTTAAACAACAGCTGCACACTGCAACCTGCCTTATATTAGTACTGCCTTTTTTGGTGGACAGCTCACAGCTCATACTGTAGGTATCTCGAAAGCTTTCACTATTTCTGCACATATCAGGACATGAATGGTTAGTAAGGTTTTCTGCCAGGGCTTTCTAGCCATTTCTAGCTTAAGTTCTTATTAATTACTACAGATATCGTGTCATTTTAAGTTCTGAATTTTCATGGTTCAGGTCTTTCAGCTGCAGATAAATTTATTTTTTAATAGCACTTAATGAAGAATTCCTAATTCGAACACAGATTTAAGAGAGTTGTAAAACTTCCACAGCTTTTTAATTAAGAGGAAAAAACTTATACTAGCTGTGGCCTACAGGTGTAATGCATTCATGTTGTCTTTAGGTTGTGCCCAGGTTAGAACAGAACTGGGTCATGTTGGATCAGTCTGGAGATTCGCAGTTGGGTTGCTTCGGGAGGGAGAAATTGTACATTACTAGCAGGAGTAAGTCTGTGGGAGGCTGAGGGAACCACAGACAAAAATCTCTGTGAATAACGATTAATTAGCACCTTGTAAGCAGAAGGGGTACCCTCGACAGCAGTGGCCAGGAAGCGAGGCTTTGGTCATGGTTCTTCTCTGGCATTTTGGAGGTTTCAGGTTAGATCATGTTCCTGTCCCTGCCTCCAAGATGCAAATTAAACCACTGTTTTCTCCACGCTCCACTTCCTCTTGCTTATAATAACCCTTTGTCCACTGCTTGCTTGTTCTGGCTTTTTTTTCTGTCTCTCACAAACTGTTTTTCTAGCAAACTGTGGTTTCCTGTTACAATTAGTTAATTGGTTCTCCTACAATTAAGTAAATAATCCTTGGACACTGGTTTTACATTCAAACACTGTCCTCACAAAAAGACTGCTACTGTGTACCAGAAAGAAATACATACTGGACAGAAATTGCAGTGCTGAGTGTCACTAGACTTCTTTTTGAAAGGAATTATTTTTTTCATGCTTTATAACATGATAATTGATTCGGATGTGTGGAACCACTTTTGGGTCCTACAAGGTCTGCAGAGTCAGATGTAACACCAAACACTATTCTCTGTAATGGGCATAGTTCAGCAATGTATTACAGACAGGTTTACAGGGTTTTTTTCATGTTCATCATGACTGAGATATAAAAGATTAATAATTACAACTGCTGAAAAAAAAGGATAATTATGCAAATTTTAACCTTGTGTTCCTGGAGGGAAAAACCTTTTCTAACTATGCACTTTAACAGAAGACAAACAAGGCATTTTCAAAAAGGTCCAGCTAACAGCCTCATCAAATAATTCAATGATACCTTCATTATTGCTAGTCAGTCCCTCCAGAAAGACAATCTCTTCTGTTTTATACAGTACTGAGTCTTTATAGTTGAAACTTTCCTTCCAATATGATTGTTAATAATAAGGGATCATTAGCATGTACCTTAATGGAATCAATAGAGTATATTCTAGCTAAATAACTCCATGGACTCTGGCCTCCACTGCTGGATTTTTATTCTGATGGCTGTGGATAAAACCCTCATTGGAAGGACTGAGTCCAAAGGCATCATTAATGTGTTCTCACATGGGGTCAGGCTTAGCAGTGGAAGCTAATGGAACTCTCTCTGAGAGCAGGAGCTCATTTTGTATTAACTTTCACAATATGGACAAAATCCATCTTTCGAAACAATCAGCAGACATCCAGTGTTCCTACCCAGAATTACTCCTTTTGGACTTTTTTTTTCACTGTGTGTGCTGCCTGGATGTGTTTTGCTTAAATGGAAATTTTAAAACTGGGAGGACAGAGTGAGATGACTTAATTGCATTTCAGAAATGGCAGGTTCTGTTCTATAGCAGCTCTATAACCCTTGCACAGATTCTTTTTAAAAATGAACCATATTTAAAATTCAAGTTCAGGACTGCATCACAATTTATTCTCCTCTTATTATTCCTCTATAAAATGAGTTACTCTTAACTATTTTTAGCATATTTAATCCTTAGTTGGTTTGTCACTGGTGTTAACCCAAATCCATAGCTGCTATTTCATGTCAAGACCTCACAATAATACCTCCACCTTCCTACAATTAAAGTCTGCAGTACTTACCTAAATACTAACTTTAAAAAAGGAAGAGTCATCTGTGGTCTGTGGTTCCACTTCAGAATTTCCTTTGGGGTGTTTTATTTAAATCTGCAGGAGAACAGCTCAGCATGCAGAGGGTCACAGCAATGTTGACCTCCTGATTGAGGGCAGGAATAGTAGAGAAAATTCTCTGTAAGTCTTGTAAAAAATGAGTTCTTCAGCAGAAAGATTAGTCTTTTGTCCTCACTCCTTTAGGTCTTTGGCTAGAAAGATGATGCTCTCTCTCCAGCTGGCTTACAAAAAAAAAAAAAAAAAAAAGTATGAGAGTAAGAACTTGATGTAGTGTGACAATAATGGCCTTAGAAAGTAACTTTTGTACCGGCAGGCTGAGACAGACTAAAGTCCAGCAGGATGAGCACAAGCCACCTCTGAGCTGGGAAGGAGTTATTCACACCACTGTGCTCCTGGTCAAGAGAAGGTTCTGGCTCCCTTTGCCTCCTGCTCCCTGGTGTCCAAGGCAGGGTGGGGACTTCCAGGGAACCCGCTCAGCGAGGCAGCTCCCAGGCTGGAGCTGGATTGCTGCCTGACAGACATGGTGCTTGAGATCCCTGAACTCTGAGATTTGGCCCATTCCTCTCTGGTTTTTTCAGTGATCTGCTAAAATCAGGCACTGACACAAACATCTCAGTCCTGCATCTTTCCCAAAATCCTGAAAATATGGTTGATTCATTTAAAATATTTGCACTAAATGCAGAGCAGAGGTCTCAGAAAATCAGGTGCACTCTGCGTATTTAAGAACATCATCAACTCAGGCTTTGGTCTCTTAACCATCTCTTTTGATTTATGGCTTCATTTTGCCATTGTTTGCCTAACCACCTTACTTTTTTTGAGCCTCTTTATCAAAAGCAACAGGAAGGCTAGAAGTTTTGACATTTGAAATGAATTTAAAATAGGACATGTTTAATTGTCCCTCTCTGCCCATAATCCTTTCAGTTCTCCATTTCATTCATTTTTAAATAATATATGTGCACTTTACATCGAGTTATGAAAGGCATTAGGAAGAATCCTTGTTATTTTTCCTCTATAATACAAAAAAAAGCACCCAAACTTGCAGGCAAGAAAAACTAAAATTGCAAGCAACTTAGACAATGTATATTACACCACTGAATATAGGCACATACAGCCTGAGGTGGTGGTTTCATTAATATCTCATTTTTCTATGGGTTCATTTGTCTTCACAGTGCAAGGTAATGTTCTAGCAGTGGTGGGTTCTGACGTACGGCAGGAAAAAATGCAAGCAATCAATACAGGTTATAAATATTGAAGTGCTACCATATAGAACAACAGGAAGCACTGGAATAATACGATCAAGAAGAGAAAGAAACTTATCAATATACAGTACAAATCCTAATAGTTATCCTGTCTGTGGTTCCTTCTATCTAGCAGCAAACTGGGTTCTGAATGGTTGAAGCACTGTGAGAGCACAGCCCAGACTCAGGGCACAGCTGCCTTCACAGGGGCACTGCTCACTGCACGTGCTGTGGAATGGTGCTGTCACTGCCAGTGATGCCAGGATGCTCCTTCCCTCTCTCTGGATGCTCTGCCAGCCAGGATCAGGTTTTCCTGATAAGAAAAGCAGTTTGTATTCACTCCTGGATCAACATATTGGTATTATTTCATGTCTTATTCCTTTTTCCATGTTTCTCTGCCTTTGTGCCTCCCTTTCTCCACCCTAGCCTGTTCCCAGATAAACACAAAGTCCTGCCCTGTGAGGGTGGTGAGGCCCAGGCACAGGTGGCCCAGAGGAGCTGTGCCATCCCTGGATGGAGCTCTGAGCAACCTGGTCTGGTGAAAGGTGTCCCTGCCCACAGAATTACAGAAGCATTGAATGGTAAAGGGTTGGAATAGACTTTAAAGATCATTTAGTCCCAATTCCCCTGCCATGTTCAGGGACATGTCCCACCAGACCAGGTTTCTCAAGGCCTTATCCAACCTGGCTGTGAACACTGCCAGGGTTGGGGCATCCACGGCAGGGAGGTTGGAATGAGATGGTCTTTAAGGTCTCTTCCAACCCAAACCATTCTAAGAGTCTGTGATTCTGTGAAACAGCCTGTCCTAACTACTTTTGTCCCCACTGCTACTTCCATACCCACATCTGGTACTGCTGGGATGGTTACCTCACTAAGCTGATCTTTCATGGTATAACTAACGTGGTCACCTAGATTTTCCTGTAAGGCTTTATTCCTAGAAAGGTTCCAAATACTCCCCTCTCATTATCTATGGAGTTTGGCTATTTACTGCCATAACTTCCTCTGTCACCTCCTCTGAAATGCTGTCATCCTTCACAACGCCTTCTGCAGCTGCTGTCAGCGTCCTGTACTATCCTGAGATAATTCTGTATGTCACATCCAGCAATTTCTTTGTCATGTCCGGTGGTTTTCCATGCCCATGTGCCATCCCTTACAATGTGAATAAATTAGGGGAAGAAAACCAGGTTATCTGTGATGAGACAAGAGATGCAGAGCAGCCTGGGAATGGGTCCAAGGGCTGGTGCTGGTGCTTTTCTCCAGACACACACACATGGTACATTCAGTGCCTCACAAACCTCGGAGCCATGTAACCTTCCACTCACGCATCTTGCACTTCCTGGGAAAAGCATCTCTCAAACCCAAAGCCTAGCCCAGGAAGCCATTTCCAAGCTTCTCAGAAAAGCATTTCTTGATATGTGAGCAGGGAAACCTCTGCTCTGGGCTTAGAAGGAAAAGCAAAACCTCATAATTCAAAGAGAAATGTCTGATGAGAAAGTGAATAAACAGATAAAAAGATGCAGTGATGTACTTTTCAGCATTTCTCCTGCAGTACATGTAGTAAGAAGTGCCTGCTTCCTGCCAGATGCTGATAACCTAGGATTTAGCCACAAGTTTCTATTGAAGAATTCCTCTTTTAAGTGATTTGCTTTCACACTAACTTTATTCTTTGTAACATTATCACCATTTCTCTTTTTTTTTTTTTTTCTTGAAGAGTGGATGTGAACTTGAGGCTCCTATATAAAATTATTGTAATCTGCAAGCTTGACAGCCAGTTTTTCTTTCCAGTGTGTTTTATCTAAAACATGAAAAATGGAAAAGTCTTCAGGCTTTTTTAAAAGCAGGAGGAAAATTTAATGACTGATCATTGGCTCTGCAGGATGACTTCTGCCTCAGTGCTGAGAATTTCCAATCACGCAACTGAAAAACTCGCAGCAAAGCTCTGACCTGCAGCTTCACAGACCAGATGGTCTGTTGCCAGGAGATGCTGAGGCTTCCTTCTTCGAGATGTAGGTCTGCTGTCACTCAAAAGCACAGAGATGGTGCAGAGCATTTTTCTGAGACAGCTTCCCAAAAGGTCCCCCAGAGCTCCCTGTCACTCCCTCTCACAGTGTTCAGCCTCTTGCTGGACTGGGTGAACAAATGCAGCAGATGAGAATATTGCAGCCATAAACTAGAAACCACTATTTTGTTCTTTACATACCATCATTTTTTCCAGGAATAATTTGTTTACATTTACATTTATATGATATTGAAAAATATCAAATAATATATTTCCTAAAGTTATTCTATTCTTCTCCCGTAGAAATAAGCAGTAATTGCACTACCAGCCAGCTTCCAAGGGATTGATGCCAGTAATGTAAGCAGCTGTATTTTTACATTTTTTTTAATAAAATTGCTTTTATGTAAAGGTCTGCTATTAAACATTTGATAGCTTTACATGAAAAAACAAATCTCTGGTATGGAAAGGCAATTATAATTTGAAGAATTATTGCCATAAAATTTAATGTTTTTCAATTTCAATCTATTGTAAGGCAAGAATTTCTCTAGAGCAGTTGTATTCAATGTTCCATCGTAAAAAAGACTAATGGAATAAAAAATACTGGGCGATGTATGGAATTTTATGACAAAAAGGCAAAACCCCCTCAAATTTTTCTCTGTGTAGTCATCTCCCCCTTTAGTCTTATTAGTTGCCATGAAAAATATCTCAAAAAGTGCCTTTAAGCCCAAATAATTATGTACCTGGTTGCATAACTTGTTGATAGAAGCTGAATATCGAAACATTCTTTATGCCTTGGCCTTGAAGCTAATTAATTTTGCCTTTGCTGTCCCTAGATTTATGTGCTTTAGCTAAACTCTTTTGCTAGACACTGGAGAGAAGTATCACAGGAGATGATTTACTCTTTTGCTCTCTTTTGGCATTAGATACTCAGGTAAAAGCAGTTCTGTTTCACTCCTGGGTGACTGAGATCAGGGGAAGTCCTATTCTGGATAATTAATTTCATAGAGAATCACACCTTCAATGATCTTGACATCATTAGTATTGCTCAAGTCTTACACAGCACTGAGATAAGGCAGTGGATTAATTAAATCAGTGGGAGAGGGGGTTTAGATTGGTGTTGGAAAGAAATTCTGTGAGGGTGGTGAGGCCCTGGCACAGGGTGCCCAGAGAAGCTGTGGCTGCCCCTGGATCCCTGGAAGTGTCCAAGGCCAGGCTGGACAGGGCTTGGAACATCCTGGGATAGTGGAAGGTGTCCTGTGGCAGTGGGGTTGGAACTGTGTAATCTCTGTGGTTTCTCCCAACCCAAACCTCTCCCCGAGTCTGTGATTTTGTGGAAGAAGGAGTGAACACCATGCAGCTGTGTTTTGGGAAGGCAGACAGTCCCTGGCTGTTTTGTTCTGCTTAAAATCTACAAACTACTTGCCATGGAGGCACTGAGAGACAAAGGGCAGCTTGAAGTGCAGGAAATTCCACAGACTGCAAGGTGTTGAGGCACTGCTCCAAGCCCAGCAGTATCCCAGGGATGCAGAATGACTCCGTGCTCGTCTCCTGCACAGAGCCCAGCCACACAGATTTAAAGCTTTGGTGGTAGGGGCTGACTTCAAGGTGTCACACCTCACCTAGTTTTGACCTGCTGACAGAAAGAGCAGCTGGTGACTCCATCAAAGCAACTGCTGGGCTAGAAATCACTATCTCAGACAGCCAGAGGGAGATATTGTTTGCAAAAATCTATTACTGTTACTTAGAAGTAAAAACTAAGTGATCAAAAGATCTCATGTTCCACATCCTTCCAGTGATGGATCACAGCCCAAAACCTTCTGGTTATAAAGCTTCACTTAAACAATGGGCTAAAAGGAGGGAAGAAGTGACAAATTTGAAGACTTCTCCTGACTCCAGTGATGATAAAATGTCTGATCTGCTGTAATTCATCAGAGTAGTTGAGCACATTCTTATGTTTAAGCTCTCAGGCTGGCACAGTGATTTCAACTGAAGATGTATTTTATTAAAGACACCAAGTTAAGTGCTTTGCTGGCGCTCAGCTTGACACAAATGCCTCTTGAAATGACTGTCAGGGTATTTCAGTAAAAGAAATCAGTGACTAAAGTCATATCAACTGAAGTCTCCAGGATGTAAAAATATGATTTGGTGTGACTATGAACATTCTTCTCTTGGGAATTCATTTTCAAGTTCAAAAAAAAAAAAAAAATGCATTTTAGTTACAAGATCTTATTTTGAAATCAATATCACTATCTGTTGATATATAAGCAAATTTTAAAAAATATAATAAACTTACACTATTTAGGCATTTTGTTGGTTTTGTTGTTGTTTGTTTCTTTGGAGGATTTGTTGTTGGATTTTTTACATTTGGACCATCACAATAATTTCTCAAATACAAGCCAAAGAGAAGAAATACTATTTTTCTCTTCAGCTGCGCTGAGTTTGAGTAACTATCCATTTCAGTTACATACAGATGAGTAAATATTTTCAAAAGTTAATTTATCTGAAGAGGATAAATTATTCCAACTACTTGTTAGAGAAGTAGGGAGAAAATTTATATTAAAAATTTATAATAAATATTAAAAATATCATGGTGCTTTATGCTGGTGCTGTAAAAAATTGTTCTAAAAATTATGTTCCATTTAAAATATAAAATAAATAGAAGGGTTAATACAATACAGAATTTGAAATTAAATATTTGATTTGGGGATGAAAAGCAATTTTGAGTTTATTTTAATTAACCTAGGGATATTTGTTGTAAGCAAGCCCATTCCACTTTTCTCTGTCTCAAACATGCAAAAAAAAGCCTTTCCTTGTGTCTTGTATTTGATTTTTACCTCAGGAAAGCCATGCTTTGAGTTCTGTAACTGAACAAAATGCAAGAGAGCAGGCGCAAATAAGGCAAGGAAATAGGCTGGTGATTTGTCTAATAATCCTAAAAAAGGTCAATTTTGGAGGCTAATATAGGTAAAGGAGCCTCCAGGAAATCTCAGAGTGGTAATTATGCTACCTAAAAGCCCAGTGGTGAGTGAATCTGAGGGGATGCAGTAGAGATTAGTGATTTTTCTGCCTCTGTTGAAGACGGTTTGGTTTAACCATTTTTTTCCAGGCTGAAACATAGAAGTTTTCAGGGGGTTTGGCCACGATGCTTTTGAGGTTTAAAAGGAACAGGCAAACAAAACATCAGGGAAAACATCCAATGTTTTCAGACCTATTTTCTAATACACTTTCCAGAGGGGAAGAGTGCACAGGGCAGGAGGGGTTGGAGACTCTCTGGGTTGTTCTGTGTCCCCAAGCCTGGGCGTAGATGACCAAATTATACAGAGAATTTCAGGTCACTCAGGAGCTCTGCTTCTGATTCCTCTTTTCCAGATTGTGTGCTGATGCTCATAACTAGTGCTAAAGTACTCAGCTGATGACTGGCAATGCCTTGTTTCTCTAAAAAAACAACCAAATTGACCTTTTTGGGAAAGCAATGGAAGCTCTTACACTTTATTTTCAGACTTGCTTGTTTTTCCCAGATGTAAAATCTTAAACTTGGCACCAGAAGTACCCAATTTGGAGCTCCCTTGAATTCAGTTAAGCTCAATGAATTTGAGGCAAGGTTATGGGTCTGTTTTCCACATATGGCACATTTGTAGGTCGAATGAGGTTATCCAGTTGGGAGGAACTTCATGACTGACAGCCCAATAATTTCATGTTCATGATGTAAGAAATGAGTGTGGGAAGATTCATACAGAGGGATCTTGGCCGAGTCAGCTTAGGCAGTGAAATACAACAAGTGAAAAGGAAAGCAGGCTGATCCCTGATTTTCATGGAACTAACAACCCATCGCTGCAGTTCACCCGGGACTTCGCGTGTCAGCACTCCGGAAAACTCAGCATGATTTCAGAAAGGGATGACTGACTGCAGTCCAAGCAATAATTGGGAGAGATTTGGCTGATGCTCACTCAAAAATGGAGTTTTGGTTCCAAATTATTTGTCTCTAAGCACAGTAATAAGTTTTGAGTTTGAACACATACAGCCTTTCTTTTTTTCCTAAAGAAGTGACAGCTCTAACAAGGAAATAACACAAGTATTTTTTGACTGGCTTGAGTCTCATTATAATTCTCACAAACATCTTTGCTATTTTCAAATACTGAACTTTTGGCCTTGTATAAGACCTACGATTCTGAGCTAGAGACTTTGTAAGAATCCAGCAGCCCAGATTAGCTCACTTTTATAAAAAGCTGTGGTAACTTTTAAGAGGTTGCTTGCCATGACCCTGGGGTGGTGACCACCTGCAGGCTTTGAGCTGGGGGTCCTTGGCAGGTGAATCCCTTTGCATCTGATTGTGCTACACAGCCTCAAGTTTTAGGGGATTTTTTTTATTCTCCCTCTCTGCAGCTGACCTACAAACTTGCATTTTAGCTGCTGGCAGAATACTGGACAATGTTTCAAGATGTTGGACTGAGTTTAGATAATGATGTTTAGGCCCAGGCACAGTTTGGGGATACAGCATATAACACAGAGCATCAGCTAAGGACTAGAGCCTCTCTGCAGTGACCATTCAGCCTGTTGTCACAGTCACCCTTAAATACTTTTTTTTTTTTTTAATTAAAAATACTGTTGTTTATATGCAGCTTTTGGCAGCTTTAATCTGAAGTGCCAGACTCAGCCACAGCATTTTGTAGCATTCAGTGGAATTGCATAAAATTCAAATCAATAAAAACTGGCATGGAGTGTTACTTGTAGTGTTTAGTAAACAAAGCAGATGAGATTGACCTGACTGAAAGCTGTGATCAGCACAAACATGCTGAATACAAAATGTGGTGTTGATTTGTGGCACAGCTGAGCTGTATGTGCATTTATCCAGCTACTCTGGGGAGATCTAATAGTTTTTAATATCTACATTATCCAGTCTCAGGTGTAAACTCCAGTATCACATATTTGTAAAGTCTTCACATTTGTCCCCATGTTTAAAAAATGAAAATAAAAATGGGACACACTGAGATCCTCTCAGACATTACTGCTTTGATCAAAACTTGTTGGATTCCCTGCCCTGCTCTTGCCCTTTATACATTACCTAAAGAGAAAAACAGGGTAACAGAAATAATTTTTTAAAAGCTAATAAATTGAAGATGGGCTTTTAGCTGGTTTTGGGTGGAAAAGCATTACAGCAAAAGTCCTGTTAAGTAACCTTGTCAGGCGTGGGTATTACAGAGAAAACTCCATCAGGTTTACTTGGGTTTTCTCTCTCTCTCTCTCTCTTTTAAGTAACCAAAAAAATATGGAACGTAGATACAGGAGGGAGCAAATCTTTGGCACAAGAAATACAACATTTGGCTAATTAAATGTCTGTTTGTTTTCCCTGGTATTAAAATCTAATTCTTGTCATTTAGGAAAAAGCAGCTATGGAGAAGGAAAAGAGGATACAGCTCCAGCTCATGGAGATTGGCAACTTAACACATCTCATGCCTTGCAGAGTCCATGAAAGTGTTTATTTCCTTTCCAGAGCTGGGGCTAAGGGACTTAATGAAGTATCTGACAGAGGAAAAACATTAATTGATGTTGTGTGGGAAGATAAGTGTCATTATATCAGTTTTACAGGTGGGGACCTGTGGCAGAGTAGCCACGTGTTGTGATGAAGTTCCTACATCAAGTCAGTGGAAAACATCTCCCTTCACTCCCATCTATAAATCTCTCTGAATTATCCAAATTCTGCTAATGAATGTATCATTACCTAAAGTACAACACCAGCTGATTCTCCAGGGCATGTGCTATGAAATGGTGTTTTAGCCCAGATGCACTTGCTAAGCCTGTGATATTGTCACTTAGTGTAAAAATAAAATTAAATGCTGCCATGAATTCTGAGGAATCTATTCCAGACTGTCCTTAAATCAAGGTGGCTAAATATGAGCCCAGTTGGAACTGTTTTCTACCGGGTTTTGTTCTGTTTTTTTTTTTCTATCTGAAGATCAGATTATCCTTCTTAAATATCCTCTAAAGCTCTTGCTTAGGTAAATTTCTACCCTGCATACTGGTAATATAGGTAAGAAATGGCATAGGAATAGAACTTGTTTTCTTCCAAAGTTCCGGGAAAGTTACCAAGAGACAAACCCAAGTTCTCAGGCTGATCCAAAATAAGGCTCAGATGGCTTTGGGGGAGATCTAAGCAATGACCTTTAAAACATCTGTGATCTACCACCCCACAGGCTTTTAAACTCTGTGTTTTCTGAGTGATTTTTTAAATTTTATGTACAAGCAGATATGTCTTAATTTTGTAAAGACCCAATATTCCATAAATGGCTTTGGTATAAAAAGATTTCAAACCATTTATTAACTCAGAGGTTTTGATTTAGTTTAAGTGTACTTAACTATTCTAAATGGAGACAATATATTTTTTTATTATTAGGATATCTGCACTATAAAAAAAGTGTGCTACATTTTCTTAGCAATGAAAATTATCTTTCAGCACACAGCTCTCCAGGCTCCAGTGTACACAGAAAATGAAATTTGGATGATTATAATGTTTCCATAGTATGATTTTAAAGGATTGATGGTAAAATCTGAAAATTTTTAACATCCTAGGAGAAAAACTTCTGTCAATGTCTACTTAAATATACATAAATTTACATAAATTTGGGTGAAGGATGTCAGAGATAAAAATAGAGCACGAAGGGAGATGGATAGTGGGGAGTCTGAGCCACCACTATTGTCAGTGAACAACTTTGCGACCATGTGTATTTCTCTTTATTTTCTTTTTTATCCGTTTTTGCCTGATCTGATAAATCCTTCCAGTTCACTGACAGGTGGAAACATTTAGTCTTGTTTATCCATTTCTACATCAGCCATGATTTTGTGGGGTTATCCAGAATGGCAGCAGGGGACCATCCTGTTCAGGTGGGAAGGTTTAGATGGAAGAGAGGCCTCTTGCCTGGATGTTATCTGGAAATCTGGATGTCTTCTGCAGACTGTTTCTGCTCAATCCCCTGAAACAAGAAAATGGATTTGTCACTAATCAGGTCAGCAAAATGGAAGAGAGATTCATTAAAAGATAATGCGGCAGGATGGAGCTAACAGAAAACAAGGACAAAATTAATGTTGTAAGATATTATCTTATGAGACACAGGAGGTTGTTAGAAAACATTTTATGTTAAGATATTTTTCCACCACCTATTTTTGTCTCTGTGCTTTTGAAATCAAGCTCCATTAAGTTTTCATGAATCTTAGGACAAGTGCTGTGTTCTGCCAGGAACTGTTACCTGGCAAATGGTGTGTAAAAAAAAAAAGAGTAGAAATCTCGACAGGGATAACTACTTATTACAGCATATCACAGTTTGTTAATTTATGAGAGGGTTTTGGTTCTCTATCCAGAGTTAGCTTATACCACCTCTCCAACCGAAATCAGCTCAGTGTTAAAGTTTTTTTCTTTTTCCTTATGAAGGGATGAGGCTGGACCTTTGTTAGTTACTAGAAAAACACAGGAAAATTACATTTGAAAGTTAAGTATGCTTACAACAGCACTATTTGAAATATACAAAAGGAAATTCAGTTTTGCTGCCCTGGCCATTTAATTCTGCCAGGCTGCATCTTTAATCAATTATCTCTTTGACAAACATTTTGCGTGAGATCCTGAGACAGGTAAATAGTTGGAATAAGGAACATCCCCAAAATGCCATAGAAAATAAAGGATTCTCTATTAAGTGTGATACAGGACATCTCAAATGTGGCTTCAGATGACTGAATAGCAGATAAATCCCTACTGTGTCACCTCAAAGAAGGTAAGGTGCTTATAACGGTGTTGGAAATGGTTTTGACAGCATGAACACGCTGCCCACAAAGTAAATGCATGGACTGCCAGCTTAGTTCTTACAACTAATTTTGACCCTCTTTTCATTGTTTCCAGCCTATGAGACTTTTCAAATGGGTTTCCAGCATAAAGGCTGCTTTCTTAAATCTGACCATACTTTGAGAAAAAACCAGCTTTTGTAGATATTTTGCTTTTAACTTGAGGGTGATACTGGGGAAGTCCCTGTTCTGATATTTCTGAAATTAAATGCTTATTTTCTTCTGTTTTGTAAACTTAATTTATTTTCTGTGTGTAACAGGAAAATGTGGAAAATTGTCAAATGTTTTAACTGACTGACTCTTTAAAAAAGTACTTTGAAATCTTAAATGAAATAGTCATGGATCAATTGCTCCTTTCCCAGTCATGGATTCTGCTTCCTTTCCAGTCCTACTGACTCTTATCTCACTGCTGTCTTCAAATTCTTCGTCTTTGTGACTGGTTTGGACCAGAACCAGGTGTCTCTCTTGAAGTTGCTAAACCAGCAGCAAGCCAACAAGTTAAAAAAGAGAAAAAGGGAGAAAAAAAATTAATTAGACACAGTGCTTTTCTAGATTGGCTTTCTAACTAATGTATTATAGTAAAAGTCTGGATCTACATTAGCATGAATAAAACATCAGGCGAGGGAAAACAGATTGAATAATTTGATTTTCCAGTTCCTCAGGTGCCTGTCCTTTTATTGTTTGAAAAATTATATTATTCTCTCCTCTCATGAGGAAGTTGCACAGAGAAGTCCACCTGTGCATCATAAACCAACTCCAAGCCCGGTTGCCAACACAAGAAACTCATTATCCTCTGCCTAAAATCAATTCAGCTCACACAGCCAAGAAAGCTCTGAAGTATGAGGGCGTAAAGAATGCCTGACACCCTGAACAACAGAAAATGCCAAGTTATTTTTTTAAAGGGAAGGATGAATCCTCTGTGTGATCCAGTGCACTGCAAAGTCAACACCTCCATGAGCTGCACAGGAAGGAGGACCTGAGAAGAGAACAGGGCATTCAGTTTGGTTATTCTGATGGATGTTAGCTATGGCTGCATCTTTCCACTACTAAGAGCTAAACCTGGCAGTTCCCTGGCTCGGCTGTGACCTGTTCCTCTTGTTTCTCTCTAATCTATGATGATTTTGTTGCTACAAGGGGCTTTGCTTGTTTCCCTCGTGCCACTGGTTCTCTTTCAACAGCTTCTTCAAACACCCTGCACTCTTCTTTACAAGCTGCCACACTGATATCCTTCTTTACATGAACATCCCACAGCTCTGCATCTGCTGCTATCAGAAAGGGAAAAATAACTCAAAAAAACCCCAAAGATAGGAAATTCCCTTCATCCCCTTCCTGCTGTGAAAAATGTGATTCTCATCCAACTCTTCTGATGCTCACACAGGGCATCACTCACAAGATTTGCAAAAGGTTGTCTATATAGAAGGCAACAGTATTTTAATAACGAGGTGTTTTCTCTAGTAAAAATAAGCACAACAAGTGATAGAGCAACTATTTGTTCAAACAACACACAGCATGTTTCTTTGGAGTGAAAGTAATTAATCAGTATAACACTCTACTTGAATCCTCCAGCAATGCTCTTTGCTGAAGCTAAAACTGAAAAACTATAGAGACAAATGTAGAAGCATATGTGTGTGAGATGCAAATCAAAGAAGGGATTGGAAAGATGAGTTGTTCAGTGCAGAATTACACTTGGAAATTCTTGATCTTCTGGTTTTTGTCCCAAACTGCTGTACTCAGCCTGTGCTCTGTGCATATGTGGAGCATTAGCTAGAAATCAGCAGCAGGTAAATAAGAAAAATATGTCATTAATAGTTTAAAATTGCTACAATGGAAACTTCATCCGTGTTGAAAAATACATAGGGGGTGTGTAAATCTGTGACTGGAAAACACTGGACATACCTGCTGGAAATGGCTCCTTCTGCCATCTCACTTGTTTTCTGAATAATTCCAGCTATTGGAAAAAAACCACAAACCAAAAAACAAACGAAATAAAAATCTCAGCCTTCATTCAAAACAGGACCTGTCCCTTAGCTGCAGCAGAAAGATTGAAAATATCAACAGAGTGGAATTCAGAAATCAAAGGGCAAATGGTATTTTTGCTTTCCACCTTGTCCTTTGAGTCTACCATCCCAAGTTAGTTGCCATTAATTCGTTTTCCAGAACTAGGCAAGCAGGCTTTCCATCCAGCCAGTAACACATATTTTATAATTTTTATTACTATATCGTAGTCAGATTTAGTGCAGCAGCCATTGCACAACTTGATATGTAACACCTCATCGTGGTCTATTTCTGCCGAAAGAGTTTTTCCCCCTTCTTCCCTCCCAACGAGAAAAAAGACTACAGAAGTTTAATTTCCCTTCTTCCTCCTTCTTCCCCCACTTTATTTCCTGGGTATGATGCTATAAAGTCTGGAATATCCCTTTGGTCAGTTTGGGTCACCTGTCCTGGCTGTGTCTCCTCCCACCCTCCCAGGCCCCCCCAGCCCTCCCCAGCCTGGCCTTGGCTCTGTGTGAGCTCTGCTCAGCAATAACAAAAACATCTCTGTATCATCAACCCTGTGCTCAGCACAGCCCCAAAACACAGCATCCACTGGGAAGGGAATTAACTCTACCCCAGCTAAAACCAGCACATCCAGTAGGACAGTTTGGTGGTAGCTTTTATTGCCTTGTTTATTTTTTCCCCATCTCACAGTTTTTCACAGAGATAAGGAAGGAGCTTACTGTGCTTTGCACACACAAACACAGCCAAATATTTTGGTTCTTCTCCCAGAACTGAATCCCCAGCACTGCTGTGAAGCAGCTGGGAGCCGGAAGTGCAATCTCGGTACTGGTGTACCAGGGAGAATACAAAGTAGCCCAGCTTGGGGTTTCAGACCCCTGGAGCTGCTCTGAGCAACTCACAATCCAGGGCAGGCTTTGCCTGCTGAGGGGCTCATTATTGCAGTCACCTTTTCTGTCCTACAAATCTTCAGCTCTGCTCCTGCTTTTGTACTTCTCTCTGCCTTGCCTCACTCCTGTCTTAATCTCCCTCTTTGTCTCCCTAATTTTTTTTTACAAATTTTTTTCTGCTTTATTTTATTTTTGTCCTTAAAGCCTTCTGCAGACAAAACGACAATTTACACTGAAAATAGGTGTTCTTAAATTCTATAGGAAAGGGTGTAGCTTGGCACAGGCACTAGGGAGGGTCGAGGATTGTAGATGAATATCTTCTACTTGACTCCAGTTTAAGCTCTGCCTGTATTTGTATTCAGAGCTGGTACAAATGGGGAAGGAAGACCTCCCATCTCCAGTCTCAGATTAAATGATAGATGAAAGAGATAATTAAATGAAAGTATCAAAATTCAGTTATGTCCACTTATATATTTTAACACAAACACAGACTAGTGCACATACTGTTTCACAATGTTTATAATACAGAAAATGTCTTACATTAAATAGTAAAGAAAAATTATCTTCCCTCTGACCTCCATACTGCCTGTAAAGCCATAACCTAGTATGCTTATGTTATTTGTAAGCATTGGCTGCATTTCAAATGCAGATACTATCTAATTTCTCTTTTCTTGCTGACTTTTGAAAGTGCTTGTTACTGCACAGATGTGGAAAGTTAAGTCAGGATGAACATACTTGGTGATATATTTCAGCATCATCACTATCTCAGTGTCACAGTTCTAAATACACAGCAGTGACCACCTACACATCCTCAGCCTAGAGATGTTGATGACCACAACTGGAGAAAGTGGAATGGAAAGAGATGATTTCGACAGGAAGGACCCCTGTGCCCTCTGTGCCTCACATGCAAAATATTTTAAGAATCTATTGTAGAGAAAGAGGAAAAAAACCCAGCGAGCTCAAGGATGTGAACATCGAGAACCTCTGTTTTCATTCCTGTATTGCAGCTGGCACTCCAGATGCAAACCTTCTGTTTGCACACTTGTATTTGAGATGCCCAACATGCTGTCTGGAAAGACAGTGCTTCTCTGCCTTGCAATAAGAAAAAAAAATGTGGTAAGTGAAAAGTTCAAATCCAAGTCATGGCAGCCAAAAAAATCCAGCTTTTTATCTAAAAGCAAAAAGCCTTTCAAAGCCAGGAAGAGGTCTTGTGCAAGAGGTCTTACAATCTGAATAGAAATAAGAGATAGAAAAAACTCTTTTCCAGCCTCCCAAGCTGTTGCATCTCCATTATGTATTTTCTCTGACCTTGACAACTTGAGTCTGGTTTTGTTCAGCTCACCTTTTTGTTTTGGCCTTTGAACACTACTCTGTACATTTCCTCATGTGTGTCTGGTGCATCTGATAAGCCCCTTATCTCAAACCCTTTAATTATCATCACTCTACTGCTCCCTGTGATTAGGTATTCAGAAATTGATTCCCACTTTTGTCCTACCCATTGAATAAACATCCATTTCTAGCCTATTCAGTTTGCAGTTAGGTTTTTCATAATTTTTCTTTGGGGAAAATGCTGGGAAGAAACCACCTTTTCTTTCCATTGTCCCAGGTCAAAACCTCCTTTGAGATTTCCCTTTGTCCTGATACTTCTGAGAAATCTTGGTGGAGGTCCTGATGTATAAGAAGTCCCGCCTCCCTTGCAGAACAATAAAACACCAATATTTCCCTGTACTTCCCCATCTGTGTCACAGCCATTTCTTTCCTCCAGTCTCCTGTAGAGATTAAAATCTGCTTTAGATCCACATTTAAAAGTTCTTAAAGTCAGATCCTGACTTATATGAAAGGTCATAAGTGTCACCACAGAAATTATGAGGATGGATAAAAAGGTGTTGCTATCTCACTCTTACAGAGAGTTAAATCAGGAAGACAGCAAGTAACACATCAGTGGCAGAGCTGCAACTTAGCCCCCATCTTCTGAATTCCAAAATGGGCTTTCTGCATGAAAACAGCCTTTCTTGCTTACTAAATTTGCATTGGAACTGTGCATTACCTCTCTCTATGTTATGTAGTGTGTGATTAGCCTCGAGTCACGTTATGGGACTTTCATTGCCATTCCTTTCTGCCAGCGCAGAGGTCTTTCTATTTAACCCTTTGTCCATGCTGCCTTTAAGCAAATGGTATTGTTCTGCCACTTTTCAGAGTCCTACATTTATCATTCCAGGAGTCAAAGGCAAAAGTAAACAACTTACTCCTTTAATCAATATGATGGCCGGTTTTATTTATCCCACAGTCCCCTTAGCTCTCCCTGCAGTTCTCTTCATACTCTCAGAAATGCTGAACTACTAGGGATTTTTTTATCCATTTATTCTTCACTTTCCAGTGCCCTCCCTTCTTTGCTTGTAACAAAGACAGATGTGTGTTGACTTCTGTGAAGCGGCTAAAACTCAGGTGTATGGTCTTGTTTATCTGTTTATTTTATTCGCAGCTACTGAAGGGTCAATATGAGCAATGCCAGAATCTAACATAGGCTATCTTGGTCTTACAGGACTTTAGCAAACTATATATAGTGGCAAACTTTAATATTTCCAATTTACCAATAAGCTAAGTTTACCTGAAGAAGTTTGGATTGGAATTTAATATTATTATAATTGTTAATATGCATATTTCAGACCTCAAATCATAGTAAGAACTTTTTTATAAGAAAAACTTTCTGGCTGTCAATGATGAATTGCACCTGTACTGTGTTATCGTAAGACCTGTTTAAGATTTAGACTATCTGTGAATGGATGAATTTTGTTATGTGTTTTTAATAACAGGATAAATGAGATAGTGAAGGCAGTTAGCCAGCACTTCTTGATGTACCTGCTTAGTAGGTTCTGTGTGCCCTGAGACCTCACCACTTGATTTTATCTCTGGAACTGTTGCAGTACCTGTGCCCCATGGAGACTAATGCACACCGAGAGAATCACACCACTGATTAAAGGGTCTGAAAATACATTTAGATATCTACCTTCAGGGGCTGAATTTTATCGAGAACAACATGTTCTTTGCAGGCTGCGTTTCAATGCCCAGGATGTCACATCCCACTGGCACTCAGCTGGTGTAAACTGGAAGGGTCCATTAAGTTCCCAATGGGGAGTTAAGCATTAGCAAAGTGTGAGCTCTTGGAAATGATGCAGCTCAGGAGGGCTGTTCACGTGAGCATGAAAAGTGCAGGTTTTTTGGAAATAGCAGGAGTGCTGGCAATTCAGCACTGTCAATTTCAAACTTGGATGGTGGTTTCCTGTCTAGTGTGTCTGTCCAAGTTGTGACAGATTATAATCATCCTCTGCTCCTTTGGTACCAAACTGATGTGACCATTTTATAGACAGTCAGAGGTGTCTATTCCTTCTAGGGGGGTTGCTGCTACCTGTGGTGATGCAGAGCATTTCTCTCTGGTTTGAAGACACGTGGAACCACCAGAGCTGAGTGCATACACAAACCCTCATAAATTAACTTTATTGCACTTGGTGTAGCTTACTAGTAATGGCTAGGTTGGCTCCCATATCAAACACTTATGCAGGGCATAAAACAGCTGTAAAGAGAAACTTCGGTGAGCATTTCAGATATAAACCTCTGCTTCCATCTACTCTTAAGTGAGAAGACTCCCACAGCAGATATCTAGAAGTTTGGCATTTAAGTTGCATTAAATGCAAAATTTCTGTACTGATCTAAATGCTGCCTTGAATGAGAAAAAAAAAAAAATAGATCAACTGGTGCTTTGATTAGTTTGGTTTTTTGGTTTTTTTTTTTAATATATAATCAATCCCATACCAGCTGAGGCTGCTAAATTCTGTTGCAAAGTTTGTCCAATAAGCATTCTATGCAATCTTTTCATTGTTTGGATTTCCAGAATCAATAACACCTATTAAAGGTAATTTGTTCCACTGTTCTCTTTTAAGTTCCAGTTCTTACATTATAGCCAATAATCCTAGATATTTCTTAAGGCACATTATTTTCATAATTTAAAACTGGGCAGTGCAACAGAAAAATCTTTCTTGTGGAGAGTTACCAGCAAAAAATTTGCCGAAATTATATATGTAATAAATCATATAAATAAAGCAAAGAATTTCTGTTGAAGAAACTGAGTAAAAAATACTGAGTGGCAGGAATTCTTCTTTTACATAAGGTGATACTTTGCTTGTCTTCGTTGTAGGTTGATGAGATGTGCCTTAAACACAGAGGGATACAGATAATTCCATGAGTTACGAATTGAATATGAGTCAGCAATAGGGGGAATGATGAGAGAGCACCAGTGAGAGGGCAGCTGCTGGTGTGTGTGAATTTGCATGGCTTACATATCAATCTGGCTGGTGCTGAACCAGTTCTGAGCTGTCCACACTGACACTGTTGAACAGAACGTGGTTTCATCCACACAAATCAACTTTGCTGGCTGCCTAAGACATGGTTCTGCACCTACATAACAAGTGTTCAGCCATTACTTCGTTTTCTAAACGCTGTTGGGGACCAAAATGACATCCCTGAATCAGTGGAATCATAACTTGCACGTGGTTTGAGAGCCCTTCTGTTGACTTCTGCCTGGGGCTAATTTCAGGCCATGAGCCACAGACAAATGTGGTGATTTGGGGCTGAAAAAATAGATGGGTACAGCTGTCAGTGACCACAACCTGATATAACATACTGCCCAAAGAGGAATGAGTATATCGGGGGATGTCAGAGCTGATTTTTTAACTAATCCGTGATACAGTTTAGGTGGCTTTAAGGAAAATGGGATTAATTTAGCAGTGGCAGTAATCCTGAATACAACAGGTGCCCACCCTGATCATTTCCTCAGCCACTGTCCAGATGATGGGGAAGAGTGAACCTTCAGCAAACTTTCAGATTATGCTAAATTATGGGAAGATGCTAAAATACCAAAATGTAGAGTTTCAGGCCAACTGAGTTTGTTAATCTGGAACACTGAGTCAGGAGACAACTTGCAAAGTTCACCAAGGAGAAACTGAAGTTTTTTATATGAGCTGGGAAATGCTCAAAAATCTTGCACAGAGCCCTCCGCAAAGCCTGCTGGAAAGCTCCTGAGAATTACTGTGGATGGAGTGGGAGCCAAAGGTGCTCTCTCATCTTGAGTTAAAGCATTCCTGAGGTTCAGGTCATTTCATGCAGCACAAGAAGAGGTTGCTCAAAGTGACTGAAATTTCCAGCCTCAAATTTTTTAGACTTGGCTAGGTAAAATTACCAGTTATGTGGTTCATGGTTGCCCACAGTCCTACTCGATCCAAAGGCTGAAGGTCTCTAAAGGTGCCTTCCAAACAATATATAAATGATTCTCTATCTACATCAGGCTCTGCAGCTCTGAGTTGAAGACAGATTTCTGAGTCAATGCAAGTCCCCAAACCTGCACATTTCAGGGCTGTGCACCAACCTCAGCTTGTGCTCTGGGAGCAGAACAAGGCTGTCCTCATCAAAGCAGGACTATTAGTTCAGGAACAACATTATGCTGACAAGACTGCAGCGTTTCTACATCAAGAGCTATTTTGCTCGCAGTTATATTGAGTGTCTCTGTAGAGCACTGTTTGGAAGGAGGTTTAAAACAAGCAACAGACATTTCAGTCCACACTGAATAAGGCTATTCCAGTACACAAAGTCTGTAAAGTACTACACTAGGTGTTGTAAAGGAAACTAGAATTCTGATGCAAGAGCAAATTTTATGCAGCTTTAAACTCATTTTGGACACCACTGATACAAATCTTGTTGCAGAGATATGGAACTGCTGTACATAATAAAGAGTTTGAACGGGTATTTTGGTTTGTATCAGAATTTCTCTCTGTGATCCTAATTATTGTTTCCAAAACAAAATGAATCACAGAATCACTAAGGCTGGAAAAGACCTCTGAGGTCATTGAGTCCAACCTCCAATCGATCTCCTCCCTGTCAGCCAGAGCTGACCACTGAGTGCCACATCCAGTTGTTCCCTGGACACTTCCAGGGACAGTGACTCCACCACCTCCCTGACCAACCCATTACAATGTCTGACCACCTGTTTCATGAAGAAATTCTTCCTCCTGTGCATGAGGCCCTGGCACAGGTTGCCCAGAGAAGCTGGGGCTGCCTCATCCCTGGAAGTGTCCAAGGTCAGTTTGGACAGGGTTATGAACAACCTGAGTGAGGGGAAGGTGTCCCTGCCCATTGCAGGGTGCTGAGACAAGATGGTCTTTGAGATCCCTTCCAACATAAACCATTCTGTGATTCTGTGACTGTATGATTTCCAGACACCTTTTTAAGAGTTTCTCTATTTCAAGTAAATAAGTCAAGACTTATTATGGTTTATATGTTAATTTTTGAAGGGAAATCTGTTCCTCTCAGTCATTTAGCCATTGTCATATTGTCTATTTGATGTGCCAGAGTCACAGGCTTGGGGTTGACTGCACATTAAACACTGCAGAGCACAGTTTCCAAGTTCTGAACTTGCCATAAGCAAGAGATGCAACTTCTGTTGCTGCCCCTAAGGGCTATTAAAACATCCAGCAAGATGCCATGGATAAATAAAGGTTTTGTACCACATGTTAAATTCTACATTATCCTCAGAGGAACTTACTGCATATAAAATTTATAAAGTTGTTAGAGGCATAGCCTATCTAAATCTTTCTTTAAGACACGAAATCTCCCTGACTGAGTATGGGAACTACTTACGGGAAACTCAGCTGTTTAGTCATGATCTTCTAGATGACAGCTCAGTTTTCAGTATAGCAAAGTTCTTAAGCATGTGAATGGTCCCTTGGCTTCAAAGTAATTACTCTTACTTTCCAAGTTATTCACTAAAGCTTAAAAGCTTAAAATCTTTTGTCAGTCACAGTTCATTTCAGAAAGAGTAGCCATTGTGCTGTGCTCTACCTTTGAGACAGTTCTCACAAAAAGTAGAATAAGGTATCATTTCTTTCTCCATTGCTGCTTGAGCAGAGAGTGGAAAAGTTAAGTGTGTGGTTAACTGCTCTAGCATAATATAAAGACTTCAGGATATTTTAGTTTAGGACAGAATTCAAGCACAACTTTGTTTTCTGTAAGCTGTCTGTGTTTCTGTAACTGGCTCCTATCAACCCCTCAGAATGTGTTTTCACACCCCTCTAGGACTTACATTTCAGTCAGTGGCCATGCTGACACCATTCTGCTGCAGTAAATCAGGAGCATATCCCAGAGGACAGATCCTCTGAGCTGCTTACAGAGATCCTTATGGCACCACACGACAATCTGGAGTACAGCTCCAGGAGTGCACTGAGGTCACTTGCACACCTCCCCAAAAACCTGTCTGAGTAGTGCTTGCCATGTGCTTACCACACTCCTGCTTCCTCCTGAGGGATGCCCCTCTCTGAAACATCTCACATGAGACTCGACCCTTTTTATCTGCTCAACTGCTCTGCCCATGGAGTCTCATGAGAACTTCCACAAGGGTGAGGCTGATCAAAGATGTGTTTACAGATGGGATGGAGCTCTGCATCAGCTCCCAAAAAGATCTGTCTGGAAATTCAGTACAGCAACAAACTCCAGAAGCTTTGCTGCTTCCTTGACAACTGTGTATTGATTTTACAATCAAATGCTCCCTAGTGAGGAGCTCCATGAGCCAACACTCTTGGCTGAATAGAAGTTTTGTTTGCCAAAGAGGACTGATTTGGTTGGCAAGCGGAAAAGTCAAAGCCAAAATAAGCACCTAGTCAATGCTGGTTAATCATCAGGATCACAAGTCTCCTGAACTTAGTGTAAGAAATGAGAAGTAGGAAGAAATTAAAATTTTCCCCATAGCTATAATGTGGCATAGCAGGGTATCAGTATTCAGATGGAAATTTTCAGCTATCCCCAAGATTTTCTGCAGCAGTTCCTCCTGTACTTAGGCTGATGGGCATGCCTTGTACGCTTATATGTGTTAATTGACATCCTGGATGAAGAGTCTGACCATCCCAGAGATTTCTGAAGGAATTCCTGCTGCAGAATTGACCATTATACATAGATAAGAAACTCGTCAATAATCCATAAAAAATATTCCTACAGATGCAGGAGGCCTTTAGAAATATCACACACCACTTCCACATGTGCTATATACTGGAAGACTACAACTTTCCACTTTTGAATCTAAGAGGATAAAAAGTAAAAATCTAACATTGGGTTTTCAGAAAACATTATTTATACACAAATGTGTATATATTTGCTTTGACACACCAGAGACCAAGATCTTAAATTTGGCCAAGCTTGTAGGATTCTTTTTCTTCATTTCAATGGATTTCTACTCTTATGTGGCTTAGTTTGACAGGACTTAAAACTGTCACCTTCGATGGTTGGCCTTTAAAATCAACTTTTATATTGCAGCCCATATGGGGCCAGCACTGTCCATGGTACATAAAGTGCCAACAAAGAGGAGAACTGATCTAATTGAAGCCCCTTGGGATTAATGCCAATCAAGATTAATGAGTAAGAAGTGAAGTATCCATACAAAGGTGTGCAGGGGTTTTGGGTACAACTATAAATTGGAAAGGACCTGGAATGGGTGGAATTCATAGCATTTATTAGAATGATTGCCACACTCATTCACAAACCAGAATAAATTTNGCACAAGTGTGTATATATCTGCTTTGACACACCAGGGACCAAGATCCTAAATCTGGCCAAGCTTCTAGGGTTCTTTTTATTGATTCCAATGGATTTCTACCCTGATGTGGCTTAGTTTGACAGGACTTAAAACTGTCACCTTCGATGGTTGGCCTTTAAAATCAACTTTTATATTGCAGCCCATATGGGGCCAGCACTGTCCATGGTACATAAAGTGCCAACAAAGAGGAGAACTGATCTAATTGAAGTCCCTTGGGACTAATGCTAATCAAGCTTAATGAGTAAGAAGTGAAGAATCCATACAAAGATGTGCAAAGGTTTTGGGTGTAACTATAAATTGGAAAGGACCTGGAATGGGTGGAATTCATAGCATTTATTAGAATGATTGCCACACACCTTCACAAACCAGAATACATTTGTAAGAAATACTGGGGACAGATCCCACTGATTGGATAGTGGAAGAAAAGACCTTGTTTATAAAATTGAAAATAAAAGAGAAAATGTCTGATGTTAAGTGTTTAAGACTTAAGTGTATCTTGCCTTGCCTATGATCTGCAGTCATTGCTGGAAACATTAGTAAAAGACTGGAAAAATGTTGAAACTAATTATACATTTCTCAGGACAAAGAAAGGATGCTGAAAGACTGCTTTTGGGGTGAGGAACCGGCTGGTGAAGATGAAAGTTTTTAAATAGCATGAGGTTTAAAAAAATCTTGCACAGATGAAGTAAAAATGGTTTACAAAAATCGCACAAATGGACTCCCTGAAATGATGGAAGTTCATCTTTTGGAGAATGTAGACAAGTTAATAAGGGAAAGCAAGTACTGCACCAGAAGAATAATGATAAAATCTGAAACAAAATAAAAGCACAATGGGAGATTTACAAAAGTGACTGCTTGTCACATCTGCAATTTGTTATCTTCCTGTTTCAGCTTCATTTCATGAGAGAAAAGGCTCTTGAATGATTCAAGAAGGGGAAAGGGGCAATTGCAGAACTGCTCTATACATATGACCTGAAGTTGTAGGGCTGGAATAAGGCAGAAGTTGAGTCTTTGAACTGAATATTTTTTAATATTTTAGAGCAAAAACCTGTCAGGAGGATGGTAACAGTCTATGAGATAATGCAGACAGTTGGACTTCCTGTGTTTATTGTAAGGCTGAAGGCAAAGGACTGAGTGCAATCAATGAAGATGAGAAACAAAAGTGTATAATTATAATTGCTATAAATATAATTACAGCCAAAAGAAAAAAAAAAAAAAAAAGATAAAACTCAACTGACTAGATCTTGGATCCGGTTCCAAAATGAGCAATACTTTCCTCGTGAGAGTCATCTTTTAGATGGATGTAAAGAAAATATACATGAGCAGAAGTGATTAAGTAAAAAATTATTTGGAAAAATGTGTCTGTGGGAAAGAAGTGGTTGGTTGTTTTTTAAACGTTTTTATGCAAGAAAAGAGAATAACTAACTTGAAGTGAATTATTAAAGAACAGTATAAAATGGAAAATGTTAACTTTATATTGCTAAATTTGAGATATTTACAAGTATAACTTCATTTAATCTTGTCGTAGTCACTCCATTTACAGCCAGTGAAAGAAGTGGACTTTTCTAGGACACAATTCCTTTCATCCTAATGAAGACACCTAAATTAGGCCAGATGAATTGCACTCAAGGAGTGACTCTGTCATCCCAATGAGTACAAAGAAAATTTAAATGCCTGCCTCACATGTAGATATCTACATTTGTAGGCATTTCAAGTCGGGTGATATGAATCTCATTCTAAGACTTTATTTAGGGTGGCACAGGAGGGCACCAGTCACAAGTAAAGCAAAGGCAGTGGATTAGAAGAGATTCTTAAAGTTAGATAGCCAGACCCAGATTCAAGCACTGGTATGGAACTGTCAGATAACAATATCAAACATCACCAAGTCAGAAGAATTTCTCCCTAAGATATGGACCTGAAGCAGAAATGAAATATTAGGAGTGTCAAAAATGTTCATGTAAAAAGAAAAGGAGGGGTGGGGGATTTTTTAGTCCTTCTTTCAATTTCTAATGAAGTGTGTATTAGATCATGCATACAATAAATATAAAAAAATAAACGGGAAAAATAATGTTCATTTGATTGTTTATGTTGAGACCAGCAAAAATACACCAGTATCTTCAACAGGAGCTGAGAAACAACTGGGTAATTAAAAACGTGAGCAAAAGACCAATTATTGTTGGTATTTTGGGACTTAATGACATCCACCACGGCAAAATTATTTAAGATGGGATTGGATCTATGCTGCACTTTTTTTTCTCAGTATCCATCCCATAATAAGGAAAGAGAGAAACCTCCCATCAGTGAGCGAGTCACAGCTTCCTAAGCAATATTTTGTTTTCTATGTATGTGTAATCTCCCTGTCTTTCTCCCTCTCTCTTTCTCTTCCCAAGATTTAAAGGTAACCCTTTAGGAGAGACAAACAGCCACCATATCAGAAAGAAATCTGAGAAAAGAGCATGTAACTGTCAGATTCATATGGTCATACTTTATTTCTATTATTATATTGGGAAAAAATAGAGATGTACTTAGAATTTCTCCGATGGGAAAGGTTTCTTGAGCTTGGATTCCATTAGGCATTTGATGCAAACCAGATTTGCAGCAGAAAACAAATACAGCAGAACTTAACACCTTGAAAATTGAAGTGTAGAAGACAAATTAATGGATGCCTGTGGAGTGGTCTTCCTCTGGCAACAAAAACAGCTCAGTGCTGCAGTAAATTAGACCAGATTATTTCTGTGAATAAAACTTTACTGCAAATGTCTTCTCTTGTTTTGTTAGCAAATGGCTTACAACTGGTTGTGATACCCTACAACTATGTCGTGTTTATTATTCATAAGAATTTGCCAAACAAAAGCACTTTTAAGTAATTTCCAAGCTCTGAATCCCTTGCTAGCTGCTTCTCAAAGGCTGTACTACAAAAACAGTCTGTCACATACTTAATCTGGGATTAATGTAATTTATTCTACACTGGACTTGAGGTCAAGCCATATTCACAAATTTATGTGCATTTTATTATGTTGGTTGCTCACACATTTTTCTGAGACTAGATTAGGTGACAAATATGAAAAAAAATGAGAGGAGGAATGTGTGATAAATAATACAGTTTGCTTTTTAAAATTAAAAAAAAAAAACAAACAAACCCAGGTTGGATTTAATAAGCTCTCAAGATTCAAGAACCTTTTTACAGGTGGAAAGAACATGTTCAGATACAGACAAATAACTAACACTTTATGAATCAGGTAAATTGGATGTTGTCCTCTTTCCTGCAATGAATTCACAAACCATAGGAAACTAGAGCCCTGTCTGGCTTTGATCTGGGAAAGTATAAAATAGGTAAACTTTAAAATTTTCTGCTTCAAAAATAACACATGCACAAGGAAAGAGATGCAAGATGCAAGTGGAACAAAAGGAGTGAGGACATGATCTATAATTTTATTTTGACTTAATACATTTATTTTGAGGATAAGGTAGATTTTGTTGTGGAGCAATAAATTACATGGTCAGCCAGGAGTAAGCACGGAAACCAAGGAATCCAGCCTGTTGATGACAGACCAACAGTTTCTTGAGAGCCAATATCTTGACAGGTTTAGCTCTCCCTGTTGCAAAAACTTACTTTTTCCTCTGTGAATATATTTGCAAAGCTTTGGTTTCCTGGTGCAGGTTCATTTCTACTGTCTGTCAGTAAATGAACACTGCCCAAGGAGCCGCAGTGGAGGTGGTGGGAGGATGTGTGCCCCACAGCGATGCCAGGTGTTGGGAAATGCAAATGTAGCTGCAGAAACAATACTCTGCACGTCTTTGGAATGATTTCACTGCTCCTGGAGCCACATTCTGCTCTTTACTTGTCCAGCCTGCACATTTTTAGGTGTTCAGCTTCCCATCCGTGTGCTGCCCACGGCTTCTTTCCCCGGGACAGTGGTCAGTGTGGGGCACAGGGAAAACTGCTGCACATAACCCTAAGCAGAGTTTAAAGAATTACACAAAGTTCTTTCTTTCATTGCTTTCACTTTGCTGATTCACAAGCTGAAGTAATTGTGTTTTTCTCATTATTCCTAAATACTTATATTAACTACTAAATAATTTCTGGCTAATTCCAAACTTGTACTATTTTACTACCATGCCCCAAAGAACTGTAACTGCATGGATTCACTCATTCCTTGATCTCTCCAAAGGCAACAGGAGTTCCAAATTGCTCAGTAGATCACAACAAAGGCTTTTGTGGTATGGAATGGTTGAACAATAAAAACTTTTGTTTATGAAACTGTTGTTATTTTCTTCCTCAAAGACATGATTCAGTGATTCAAAATGCATGGGCGGATGGTCCATCTGATTATATTGTCTTCATCAGATCCACCCTGAAGCAAGAAAAGAAAAGCTAATGGATCATGTAAAATGAAACAGAAAAGTCACATAAATGCAAGCAACATTTCTTTCCCTTTTAAGCCATTAATGTTGAATACCATAATGTATCAGTTCATATTTCTGCTTCACTACATGCACAATCAAATCACCTCACTTACTTTGAATAAAGTAAAGTTGCTTTGCTTTTAAGGGCACTCATGGTTTATCAAATTATCTCTAGAAGAATAAAATAGGTTAGAATAAAAAATATATATTGAGTTATAAATCCAGTATTTTGACCTAAATAGTGTGAATATTTTTATAAGCAAAAATTTTAAATGCTGTACATTCCTATAACAAGGATTTCAGAATATGATAGTATACAAAAATAATTTTATATTTTCTTGAAGTAGTAAAATAAATGTAATATATGTCTATGGATGGAAACTCCAAATGTTAATGTTAACACTCTTTCAAAAAGTGATTCCAAAAAAAGCAGGGGAAAAAAAGTAGTACATTGTTATTTTCATACCAGGTTGCATTTGTGCATGACATATGTTTATGCCTGTGCTTGCATATTAATGTGGCACTATGTAGTGCTAGAGGTTTGGTGAGCTTTCTGTCTTGAGTGATGATATCCCTGTTTTCAAATCCATTGAACATCAATCTGTAAATTTTGTTTACAAGTTGGGGTTCAACTTGAAAATAAATATCTCTTATTTCAGATTTGCCAGGAGATTGTCATTGTTGTAAGTGTCAACCAAGGCTGATCTTCAGATACTAATTTTTGTAAGGTTTTTCTTTTTAGTCTTCCTCACCTTTTGTTGGTACAAAACCCATGTTCTGCAACTGATTTTATTGTAAGAAGGAAGCCATTCATGGGACAGCTAAGTGTGATTTATTGGACAAAATATAGACAAGATCATATCCAGCCTTCACCATGCACCCCCTTGGATACTTTATATTCCTTTCAGGAAATTGAGTGCTTTTTAGATAGAGCATCTAAATCATAAGATATAAGGTTTCTAAACAAGCACCTTCCACCAAACATCTTCCACTTTCCAGGTTGCTCCAAGTCCCGTCCAACCCGGCCTTGGACACTTCCAGGGATGGGACAGCCACAGCTTCTCTGGGCACCCTGTGCCAGGGCCTCCCCACCCTCAGAGGGAACAATTTCTTCCCAAGATCTAATCTGAACTTGCCCTCTTGTTTAAAGCCATTCCTCCTTGTCCTGTCCCTCCATCCCTTGTCCCAAGTCCCTCTCCAGCTCTCCTGGAGCCCCTTCAGGCACTGGCAGCAGCTTTAAGGTCTCCCTGGGGCCTTCTCTTCTCCAAGCTGAACACCACCAGCTCCCCCAGCCTGACAGCCTCCAGGTAACACGGAGATGTGCATTTGAGTCACAGAAGCAAGTAGAGAATCTGATGATGCACCAGGATAAAAATACCCTCAGATAGGAGGACAGAGGATTATTATTGGTTGTGTTTATTCCATTGACATGGCCCATGTGAAAGGATATGATGCACAATGAGCATTTCTAAAGACTTCTTGTCACTCTAGGGAAGTTATTTGTTTATTTTGGCTCTAAATTAATGTACAGAAACAACTATCAGCTTTTTCCATTGAATGTGTTTCTATTATATGTCTTTAGTGTAGGACTGGTCTTTGTTATATGTTGTCTTAGTGTCATTTCCTAAAGAATTCTCTGCTGACTATGAACCTAGAGAGAAGTAAAAACCCCCAAAATAATGCAAATAAATAGGTTGGAGTTTTTTTAATTCATGACTGCCAGCGGTAGATGCATTTTACACATAGGTTTTAAACTCATTCAGAGATTCCAGTTTCAGTGCTCTGATGTTGTATCAGTGCTCCAGACATTTCTGTATTGCAGAAATAAGTCACACTCAGATGAACGACTGTGAGGGAGAATATCACATGGACTAATTCCAAAGGAGAATGTTAAACTTTGCATTTTCAGATGCAAGCAAACTGATGGTTTGATGAAATGGTATCAGTAGTACAGGAACCTCCAAGGGCCCCTTCAGCAGCCCCAAAAGTGGCTTTAAAAATACCGCAATAATTGCCTGCATAGAACTGTGTGATCATTAACTGTTAACCTGAAGCTTCAGTAATGTTTTATTTTACCCATGAGTGCTTTTTTCTCTTTCAGAGTGAGCTCTGCTATACTGTCAATCTTCCCAGAAAAATCCCCTCAACCTTGCTGGTGCTGTGGTATGAAACTCCACCTGCTCTCTGACCAAACATGGCCTGGCAGGTTGCTGGCACCAGCAGAAAACAGTAGCATAAAATCATTTATGCAATGTAATTGGAGGGCTGGCAAGAATAATATAGGCATTTTTTTGCTAAATCATGAGGAGAAAAAAAACCTGGAGATGATTTTTAAACCAAGTTTACAAAAAAAAAAAAAAAAAGCTTTTCAAGCTGTATTATACAGTTATCCCCCACACCCTTAGATTTAGCATGGATTTATCACAATGTGTAAGCAATGTGGAACTATAAGTTTGTGTCCTGGAAAGTTTATTGACAGGTTAGCAGGCGTATATGCAGCATAAATACAGTCAAATGCACACAGGGAAGCTGGAGTTGCTGTAGGAGTTTTATTTCTCCCATTAACACTGACGGGTGTGGCAATTCTCTCCGTTTTTACTGCAGGACTAATTAGCTGAAATGAGTAACATATTTAGGCAATAGCACTGCTACTAGCTCAGGAGCTGCCACATTTACAGAAAACGTGATTATCTCCTGGTAAATGTGCTCTTTCTATCAGGGATAGCTATGCCCTTGTAGGATGTAAGATAACAATTTGTTTTCTAACCTAAGGATGACAAGCATGGGGTTTGCTGTCTCCTTTGCAAAGATTACAGCAGAAATGCAGATTCCTACATAAAAATGTCCACCAGCACTGACAAGTTATTGAAAATGGGTAAATAAAGTCATTTTCAGTTGTCTTATTCACTAAGAGGGAGAAGGAAGAGTGCTTAATAAAAAAGTTTGTGAGAAAGTGTAGATGAATTATTTGAACTTAGGATTCCTAAAAAGATGAAATATTAACCCAAATCTGGGGTTAAATTGATACCCAAGATGGGAATCCTGTGGGGTTTTTTAGGTTTTTTTCAGAGATCTTAAACCTAGGCAGTCATTTCATTCGTCTTTTTCCTATGGCACAGAATATCTTTGTCCTCACCACTTCCTGGACCAAATAATCAAGATCCAGTGGTTTTTGATGCCTAAAAAGTGACTAAAGCATAATTACACCAACAGTCAAAATGGAAGCTGAGTTAAGGTTCGAGGTCTTCTCCTATTGCTTTGGGTTTTGAGTTCATGGGTTCTCACAGATGGATTAGAGAGGGAAAAAGAAAGCAAAAAAATGTTGGAAGTAAAAATAGTAATATAATAGATTTAAACACGGAGTAAGCAAGAGGGGAGCAGATAGGTTTTTGATTGTTACAATTAGCAGAATTATGGAGATGCATCTGTTTTCTCCTGCCAGTCTCTGGGGGTAACCTGGAAGGAGATGTTCTACTACAGGACAATATAGACCAGGAGTTAACATAAAGCTTTTATTTGCTTTTCTTACATTTTTCCCACCGACAATAAAGTGATTTGCACAAGCTGGAGGTATTTTATAGTCTGAATTCACATCTCTCTCTGCTGTGAAAACCCGGTGGTTCTAAGGTCAGAAAGAACTTCTTGGACTGCTGCTCTCCCACAGTGTTCATACCAGTCACTGAGCATTTCCCAGAAACTGGATGAAAGAACAAACAGAAATAATCTCATGAATATGCATTTTATAATTTATAGTTCACATTTTAAAATAGAAACAGAGCCTGAACTCCACAATTTTACCATTAGAACGGACTGAAGAGAGGTGTGTGTATGTTGTGTGTGTGTATGTATGGGTATATATACATATATATGTGTGTGTGTAAATTGAATTTTGAATAAATTTTCTAATATCAACAGAAAAATTATGTCTTTTAATTAAATTTACAAAACGCCACAACCTAATCTACAGCTTTCTGGTCCCTGTTTGCAACAATACAGTTGAAAAATCATTTAAATTAATACACATAAAGGAAAGAAGCTACAAGTCATCCTAGGTGATAGATTATAGAAAATCAAAAGCAATAGAATTAAAATGAGAAAACCCTTTTTTTTTCTTTTTAGACTATTCAGCTAGTTAGTGATGACGACTGCAGAGAAACAGAAAAATAATCTTGTGATTGGGTTTACCCAAAATCACGCCGAATAAAGGTTCTTAAACAATGCTATAGAGAACAATTCCACACTAATGGCAATGAACTTAGATGATCTCAGATTATCTTTTCCAAAGCTGATTCTTGTGGGGCTACTTTTTTAGCTGACATACCCATTAATGGCTTACAAAGGAGAAATAAAGAGAGTGAACACAAAAGGCTGTTAATCAAAGAAGTTTCCCCTAATTGGTCAAGGGACCTTTTTACACTCAGACATCCATTAGAGTCTCTACCACCTTGATCACAGTGTTATGTTACATATTTTCCTTAATGTAAATAATTTATGCATTATGTGCTCGTGCCTTAGAGAAAAAGTTTGAAAAAACAGTGTAGAAGAAGTTTAATTTGTCATATGGTTTAATGCAATGGGGTTTTCTTTAATTGCCAGTGCCTCTTTGGTCCAATAGGTTTTATTGTGTGATCAGCAAAGGGATTTTGGAGTTAGACCCAAAGCACAGCCCTCACACAGAGCCAAGACACACGTGTGCCACTGGCATCCCACTTAGAACTTCAATAGTCCCCACAATATTAACAGCCACTATAAGCAAGGTGATCTGGGTTTTATCCCCACTGCTGCAGTGAACCAGGAGACATCTCAGGTACAAAAAGTAACTGCAGCTATAAAGTCCTAAATGGCTGCAGATGTGCTGCAATGTAAAACAGTTTCATGGCATGTTGGAAATTAAGAAGTCAGAATAAATCACAGTGTGACCCCCAAAAAAGAACTCCTAAAAACCATAAAGGGCTGGTCTCAGAAGCCATTGCTCACCATGATATTGCCCTGTAGCCACAGACCATTGTCACTGGAGCATTGCTGTTGCATTGTGGTCTCTGCCCTGTTGAACACTGGCACTGCTGTGGCTTCTCCAAACTTTTCTGTGTTGTCCTTGGAAAGCACTCTCTTGTACTCATCAATAAATCACATCACGACAAGAGCTAATGAAAGCAGAGTCTTTGTTCAGTAAAATACGAGTGCCACTTTTGGTATTCACTCAGTAAAAGTATGGCTGGTTACACACTGCAGATGATGGTTCGGGTAGGGACTGCCAGGAGGCCAAGTCATCATCATCTCTCCCCAGTGGGATGCTCCTCAGCTCGTCTTGAGGAGGATAAATGTTTCCCAAATTACTTGACTTCCTGTGAAGTAAGTGAGCTGCAAAATCAGAATGAAGACAAGGGATAAATGTGATCTCAAGTGTATCAAAGGGTTATAAAAATTGCAGACCAAGCTTTTCCACTGTGCTTAGAGAGTGCTCCATTTAGTTTAACACTGCATGGACTTCAGGTCTGATTTGTTTGCTAAAGGATTTGCATGGTTCCTTTCCACTGCCATTGCTTTTATTCATACTAATTGCTTTTATTCCAGCTACCAACCACTCCAGGGTCTGCTCTAATAACTGGGAATCCCAGACATCCAGCAGAGCACTCATAAATTGAACTGAAGAGTAAAAGTCAAAAAAGGAATATTTTCTCACCAGATTACAGCTGACTCATAGCAAAGAGCCACATTCACCATAGAATCCTCATAGAATCATCATAGAATGGCTTGGGCTAGAAGGTACCTTAAAGACCATCCAGTTCCAACCCCTCTCTCATGATCAGGAACACCTTCCACTACACCAGGTTTCTCCAAGTCCCATTCATCCTGGCCTGGAACACTTGCAGGGATGGGGCAGCCACAGCTTCTCTGGGCACCCTGTGCCAGGGCCTCACCACCCTCACAGTAAGGATGTTCTTCAATCCTTACTCATGCTCAGGTGTAGATGACATAACAACTCGAGTCCTTACACGGTACAAACCAGAGAAGTTGGTCCTGGTGTCATTCACTGTGCTGTCTCTATCCAGAGCCTGTGTCTCCATCATGATGCCAAATCTCATTCTGCAGAGGAGAAAACTCCCATCTCTGTGACCCTGCAGGAAACCGCTGCATAAGAACACACAGATCACTCAATCCCATGCAAAACATAGTCTGCAAACTCTTTCTCATTTTTATAGTCGCAAAATAAAAAAACATCTTCTAAAGAGATAATCAAATAAAACAAATGTCTATCAGGAAGAGAGAATCATACTTAGATTCTATTGTTTGTGACTTGTACAGATTTACACAAAATTGTCAGCAAAGTGATGTTTTTCTGTTCTCTGTTCCTGCACATTTCATTTTGATGTTCTCACAAAAGAAACTTCACCTCTGAAAGGACTTCAAAAACTTAAGAAAGAGTAGGCAGTCATTCCTATCTGTATTTGTGCCACAGAAGACAAAATAATTTTATGAGATAGTGAACAATAAATTCTCCTTTCCTCTTCAGATATGGGAGCCACATTTTCTGGGTACGGAGTGTATTTGCTTATAGAACAATGTTAAAAATGACACCAGGGATAATTCACTCAAGAAGTTGAAAATGGCAAGGCAGCGTGAGTCATATTATTCAAACTGGCAAAAGAGAAGAGTTGTATTCTTTGACAAAACAAAACTGGACCTAAACGGTGGAGCATGTATTGCCCACTGTTTGAAATTGCCAGTGAAAACCCTGTGATTCCAAAGCAGATTGGACGTTGTCCATAGTTGTCTTCCATTGTCTATGGGAGATGATAAGAAGCAGACAGTAGCTCATTTTAGCCATCCTGCCAAAATCAATAGTATTTTAGAGAGCTTCAGTGAGAAACAACTTGTGCCAGCAACTGAAGCAGTGTGTGTCAAAGAAATTAAACTCTTCTTTTTACAGGCTTTGGTGTAATTGAGGGGAATGTGAAGGAGGTATTCTGTGAGCTTTGCATCCTGATAGGGATGGAAGTTACCTATCTGCAGCCTCTGTTCTGCAAAACTGCCCTCAAGGTCAGGAAAATTTTTGTCTGAGTAAAGACTGGAAGGCTGGAATAAGCTAGTGGGTCTAAACCTCATCAGAGGTGTTTGAGTGCCTTAGTTAGGAAAACTGATCACAGACACTCAGTGTGAGCTCAAGTAGTGCCTTTGTTTTGAAGGCAAGAGAAGTCTTCGCCCCACCACAGCCATTCTCAGGTGTGTGTGCTTCAAGGAGGTTTGAAAATTGACGTCTGTGAGCCCTGGAAACAACCATTTCCAGCATGCATTAGACTTGTGATTCCTTATGTACCTGTACACCTTGTCTCATACCTTCCTCTACCCAGCAATGTTCCTCTCCACGAGCTGGAATGCAGAGGGGAAGCTGGGGGCAGGATCCAGCACTGTCACAAGCAAATGTTGCTCCTTCAAGAGCTCAATTTCCTGCTGAAGAAATTACAGTAGATAAAGATTTGAATTCCCTTGAGTCTCCTTCTTTAAGGCCATTGCACTTTTGAAACAGCTTCTTATTCCTAATAAACTTCCCAGTGCCTAAAGGGGCTGCAAGAGAGCTGGAGAGGGACTTTGGACAAGGGTCTGGAGGGACAGGACAGGGGGGAATGGCTTTAAATTAATAGAGGTCGGGGTTACATCAGATATTAGGAAGAAACTCCTGACTGTGAGGGTGGTGAGGCCCCGGCACAGGGTGCCCACAGAAGCTGTGGCTGCCCCATCCCTGGAAGTGTCCAAGGCCAGGTTGGATTGGTTTCTGAGAAACCTGGGACAGTGTAAAATGTCCCTGCCCAAACCATTCTATGATTCTATGAAGTCAGCTGCAACCACTGAAGCTCCCAGGGCTGTGTGGTTAGCTTAGTTGCCAAGACCAATATTTGTTTTTCAGGACTGAGATTGAGCTGCTTTGCCTCAACTTGCTAAAAGAATAAAATTACAAAAACACTATCAAAGAAAAAATGAAACATTAAAAAATATATAGGTTCCTATTTTTGCCCTGAGAGGAAATGATCCATAACAAAGCTCAATCCTTAAATTTGGTGATTTCTAGCTAGAAACCTCCCTCGGAGATTTTACAAGGTGTCCCAGCCTAGAACTTGCAATAACTATGGCTCTAAAAGATGGGACTGTACACACCATTATCTCCATCATCTACTCTTCTGAGAAGAACAGGAAGAAGAATTTATAGTCAGCATTTCCCATAACCAGAGGATTTGTCACAGAAAGGACCCACTGTACATGGTCTGATGAATTTCTCAAAGATCACGCACTTCATTTGTTTCAGCTTTCTTGTTTTCTTTGTATCTCTGTTGGCTGATGTATCTTATTTGTCTCCAGTTGCCCTTCTATTGTGACTCTAAGTAAAACAATAAAACATAAATGTAAAAATACAGAGTTGATTAACTCTTCGAGTCTGGGATTGGAAAGAAGACCATCATGGCATGACTCAGCACCTGGACATTTTTTTTCCTCATAAATCTTTATATGAAAACACTTCTGGTGAACTAAATATTCCTAGGTTGAAGTGTAATTTAATTTGTCATGATAAGTGGGATTTATTCTACGTTCACTTAATAATTTAGCTGGAAAGATTTATCTCTGAGTGTAAAGAAGTAAACATGTTCAAAACCCACTTAGCCTGGGAGTAATTTTATTTTCTGAGCCATTCGTAAATGACAACTAAAATGTTTAAAAACATTTCACTATAATAATAATAACAATAAAGCCCGATGTTGCAAGGCTTCTGAAAATGTCATTTTCTTAGAGAATAACAGTGCCACATCTGGTTCATCCAGTTATTTTCGGGGGAAAGAATTTATAGCAGCCTGCATAATCAGATTTAAGGATTTATTTTGAAAAATAATATTCTTGTTCAATTTACAGATATTAAATGTTACAATGTAAAAAGAATCTAATAAAATACTATTTTTTGTCATATGGGATTTTATTATACAGATTTTGAATTTACTTCTGCATCTTGCATGAGGTGTGTCCCAATAACAGCATCTCTTCAGTCACATACATGGTGGCTTTGTGACTTCAGAATACTAATTTCGACAACTAGTTTTAAAGTGTCAGATCTCAGGTGATTACTTTCCCAATGTTTATTTTCAGAGCCATTTTTTTAGGCAGCACTGATTACAAATATAGGTATGGCAGAAGCTCAGCACAAACTGTGCTAGAAAACCATTTATCTTTGCTTGTTGAAATAGTTTTCGTAGATATTGATTCACATTCATTATTTTCCATACAGATTCCTTTTAATGCAGCTACTTCAACAGTACACAACAAAGTGTGTCCTTAATGGAATCATTTGCATATTTTTTTAGATCTGTAGTCTATTTAAAATGGAGTTTGTCGGGCTTAGATATCCTTGCCTATTTTTTCTTTCATGATAAAAAGTAAGAAATAGTAGCTAAGCAGGTGAATACATAAAATCTGTGAAGCTCTACTTATTTGCTCCACAAAAGAAAGTGAAGATTCTTGCCGTCATCATGCCCTCAATGTACCTTGTTAAAAGATCAGCTTTAAAAAAATGCTGGTTGCACATTACTCGTTTAAAACAGGTGCCAGACAAACCGTGATGTGAATGCAGCAGCTCTATGGATCTGTGTGTGATATGTGGGGCTGGTACTGCAGTGGATTTTGAAATGGAAGTTTGCTGTTCAGAGCTCTCAGCCAAGTCCCAGTAGATCTTAAACTACTGTTGAGACCTTCCACAGACTGCCCAGGTGAACAAGAAGTAACTTAATGTCTTCATATCATTGCTTCTCAACCTCAACTCCGCTTTAGGGGTGCCATTTGTCTTAAAAGCTGAGAGTTGAATTGCAGTGAAACACTTATTTGATATCTGCCAATTCTGATGAATATTTTTAAGGAGAGTAAATATCCCTTCCTAATTCCCAGTGTTATCTAATGCCAAACAAGGGAAAATACCTTCTCTCTACTAAAGCTGTAACCTCTGAGCACTGAAACACAAGGATTAACAGGCTGCTTAACATTGCCCTGTCTCATGGAACTGAAAAAGCAGGGTGCAGCCAGATATGTGTGTGTATTTCTAAAAAAAAAGAGAGAAATAATTTCTTCTAAAAACAGTCTGTTGTGGTGAATTCAAAGAGTGAATGCCACCAAGTGTGTTAGCAGTTGTATATGAGGCTTGCTTTATGCCCTCTTGTTTATTTTGGGATTAGCTATTCCCTAAGAGTGCAGTAGAACACGTGTGTAAGCTGGGCAAAGTATAATATTTGATTTATTGGTGCTCCAGAAGGGTTTTGGTTTTGTTTTGGTTTTTTTGGGTTTTGTTGTTGTTGTTGTTGTTGTTGTTGTTGTTTTGGGGTTTTTTTGTTTGTTTTTTTGTTTTGGTTTTGTTTGGGTTTTTTTGTTTGTTTGTTTGTTTGTTTGTGTTTTTTGGTGGTGTTAGCTGTTAGTAGTGAATCTACAGTAGGATTTTTGACTGCAGTGGCCACCACACAGATCTGCTTTGCTGGACTTCGTGCAGGGCAATATAGTGAAACAAAAGAGGGTTACTGAGCATCAGCCTGTACAGTCCAACTTCACTGGCAATGCTGTTCCAGCACAGACTGCTCTCCTGCACCCCAGAACAACAAAAATATCCCCACTTCAAGGCAACAGGTGTGAAATCACAGCGAGAGTGAACTACCACTGCAGATCCCAATCCTAAGACTTTCTCAGTGTTCTATTGTGTGCTTACACCTTTATAGCACATTCCTACACTTCTGCCACTGAAATCACATTTTCAAACCCTACTTTTTTCTTGCATGAAACAGTGCATTACTTAGGCACTGTTGATATCCTTAACTCTACAGAAGTTTTAGGGATTTGTATGGTTTCTAGGCAACTAATTAGTTTTAAAGACGTGTATTGTTTCCAGGCAACAAATTCCTATTAACTTTAAGGGAAATTGGTTGGTTCTGTTGCCTTATATTCATATGAAAAATTGTAGACAAGCATATTTAGATTAAAATGGAAATAATATCTTCAGGGTAATTAGAGGTATTTAAAATACATTGTTTTGTTGAAACTGAAACATTTCAAAATAGTGAATACTGCTCAAAGGATTGTTTTTGCTGTACTGAGGGATAAAAGCAAATTTCAAAACATTGAAAAATGTGGAAAGCTTCAGCAAGTACGAATTCCCTAAAACATCGGCTGTAGTTCTTGGAGCAAAAATAGCAGATGACCTATTACTGATTCAAACAAATAGTGTTTTCCCTCACTCATCATGTCTCCAGTAAAACTTGATCAGTCTTCCTTCTTCGCCCCTGCCAGAACTGTGTGGGGAGTGGTGGAAATAGTGCCTAAACAATACAGTAAAGAGGGAGATTTGTCACTGGGATGGGTTAAATGTTTTGACTAAATAAATTACATTGTTGAAAGGAGTTTTAAACTGTACATCATCAAAACCATTTATCTGATGGTCTAAGTTCATCATGCGTGTCAAGGTGCAGCTCTGCAGGACAGATGTAGCTATTCCCACAAAATCCCTTCCCTTTGCAGGCAGAACAGCTCCCAGACAAAGGCTCTGGTGAAGATGCACAACTATGCAGAATTGTGAAGGTGTTTACAAATGAGGAGATAAAGATGTTTTCCTGCACCTATGAAGAGAATGTTATCAGGCAGACTTCTCCTCAGATCGCTGGAGCTACAGCAGCCCCTTGTTGCTCATAACCATGTTTAAACTGAAGTATTTGTGGAAATGTCAAATGGATCAGACTGAGAACTGGAATTCATCATGTATTCATAGTCCACGTGCAAAAAGTGAGAGAAATGCAGTTCAGAAGGAAATGAACAGGGCCTGAAAGGAGGCTGGAGAGGGAGTTTTTATAAGGGCATGCAGTGATAGAAGAAGGGGGAATAGCTTCAAACTGAAGGAGAGGAGATATAGATTGGACATCGGGAACAAATTCTTCACTGTGAGGGTGGTGAGGCCCTGGCACAGGGTGCCCAGAGAAGCTGTGGCTGCCCCATCCCTGGAAGTGTCCGAGGCCAGGCTGGACAGGACGTGGAGCAACCTGGGCTAGTGGAAGGTGTCCCTGCCCATAGGACCATCAACAAGATGGTCTTTGAAGTCTCTTCCAACCTGAACAATTCTGTGATTCTATGAAGTATAAGAAAGTGTAACCAAAGCTCCTGTACATCCCATATTCTTGGAAATCTGTTGGAGAAAACAAAACCAAACTCAGTAAATTTGTCCATATGGCAAGCGTTGTGCTTAAACAGGCTTTGGTTCTGTGTGATTTCTGCATATTCCACAGACATCAATTCACAGGCAGCATCTGTACCAGACAGGGCCGGTTATTCCCTTCTGAAAGAGAAACTGGGAATAGCTGGATTCTGCCTACCACAAGGCTCTAGATCTTACAGCAGAACTGCTCAACACCATTTCCCTCGTGGAACTCAGGACGGATTCTGGTACTGGTTCACAGATAACTGCATGGCAGTGTGGGTGGAGCACAGGAGGACTTGGCTGATAGAAACCTGTGCTTCAGCTAGGAACGAAATGAGATAAGCTGGTGATAAAGAATGTTTCCCTGGCCTTGTCGCTGACTATTCCTTTGACTCCAATATGTGTACAAAGATACTCTGTGCAGCTCAGTGGGAAGAAATGGATCACGGTTGTTCATTGCAATGTGAATAGTTTTGGTCTTTGGGCAGTCAGGGAGGTTGGACTTTGATATTTCAGTTGGAGAGGTAAAGTTCCTTTTCTGCATTTCCAGTCCTTGTGTTAATGTGTGTGTCTGTAATGTGGGGAGAGCTGAAGAAGGAGAAAGTATTTTGTGAACACAGATGCATAAGGTATTACCTTTCACAAGTAGAAGGGAAAAAAAAGGTGGATTTGAGAAGAAAAGAGAAAAAAATTAAGAAAATGAATTTTTTTATGTGTTTAATTCATCACATCAATTCATATTAGACTAGTCCCAAAAGAAAAGGAGGAATGCCATATTTGAATTAGCTGACATTAGTAGGGTTGTTAGAACACCATTTACCATGACAGACTTTGTAATAATACTAATACTGTAGTTTTTCAGTTACTATTTAATTTAAACCAAAGTGTGATGAGGTATGTTGGGATCTTGACCATCAGAAAAAGGAAAAAAAAAATGCAGTTAAAAAAAAGTTTAGACTCGTTGGTTAGACTGTGGTTTGGCTTTCCAAATACTTGAAATTTTATTATGACATTCAGTGCCATAAGCTGTCAGTATTGACTTAGAACCTTAACTTCACAAGGTTTTAATGATCTCAATATGGGTAATCTACAATAAACTAAATGTGGTATTTCTTTAATATTGTTAGAACTTAATAATTTGCAAGAAGAAACTCATTTAATAGAAATCAATTATTTCTTTAAATAGAGAAGCTCTGTTGAGATCCATCACTGAGGACCTCTGCTATTAATTATTTTTATTATTGATATTTTCCTCCAGCTTCTCAAAAATTCAGCATGGCCAGCAGCCTCTGATCAAAAGTTTTGGCATTTCATTTATAAGAATGAAGAAAAGAGAACAGAGCAAGATGCAAGGATAAATAAGGAAGAAATAGATATGCTCCACCAAGTCCAACATCCAGCAGTAGACGTTTGCTATGTTAGGTAATAACAGACACAAATGTCCTTATTAAGGTTATTAACACCTTTGTAGAGCTCACAGTAGGAAAAAAAGACTCTAGCAGGGTCTTTTTACCTAATTGCCTTGAGAAATGAGGTTGATGAGTTCATTCTTTCTTTATTAGTCTGTCTGGCACTTCTGCTTCCATTCATGTTGAACACAGTTTCCAGTTTCAACAAAGAATCCACAAAAGAGGAAAACATTTTCAGGTGCCCCAACAAAGCTGAAGCTTTAACAGCTACAGCTGCAGCTGTGGCTGCCATCCCTGTGGAACAGACTTATCCCATCATGGACTGCAAAGACAAAGGCAGAGACAGATCTCAGCACTGCTGGTGGGACCCTGCACTGGCAGGGGATGAAATTCAGGTCAAGGGGACAAAGGTTTATTTTCACAGCTCTTTCTGCTCCTACCCTGGCAATCTGGATTATCCTGGTTTGAGTTTAGAAGCAGGACCCAATCATAGAATCACAGAATGATTTGGGTTGGAAGGGTTCATGACGATTACCTCATTCCACCCCCCTGCCATGGGCAGGGACACCTCCCACTGTCCCAGGGTGCTCCAAGCCCTGTCCAACCTGGCCTTGGACACTTCCAGGGATGGGGCAGCCACAGCTTCTCTGCGCCAGGGCCTCCCCACCCTCTCAGGAAAGAATTTCTTCCTAAAATCTAATCTAAATCTAGCCAACGACATGCTGGTTCCTGCCCAAAACAACCTGGTGGCTTTGAGATTTTTAGAATTTAGGTGGAATCAGGTATTTCTGCTTAATTTTTAAGAATTTAAGAAAAGATCAAACTACACTACACAAAGCAATATACTAAACCCATAAACTGCAATTTTACTCAGCTAATTAAAGCTTCATTAATGAAGTAATCAAATAAAGGTCATAATAAAGATTAAATCCATAAATCAATGTTTTTAAGCTTTTAATTCATCATAATAATAAAGAAATTAATACATTAAATTTTCATCTAAATACTAGAAGAATTGTTCATTTTTTAGCCTTTTCTTGACATTATTTGAAGTGCTTCTTTTCATCTGAGATTCAGAGTTTATCCTGTCCTAGTTGGTGTCTTCACAATTGAGGGTCAGTTGCAAAAAAAAAATGTAAAATATTTACAGGCCTAATGCAGTTTGGAAGTCTATGCATAAAAGAACGATTAGGAAATAAAGTCACTAGATGTCGTGAGATTTTCCTTGTCTTGAGGATGAAGGTAAGTAGATTTGGGATGATCCCACAGAAAGGTTTGGCTTTGTGGGTACCACGTTGTCTGTTGATGTAACACATCAATGCCATGCATCCATTGCAAGCTACCTCCATGAAAATATTGCATGTACTGAGCAGGAATGCCCTGGCATCTGTACAAGGTCAGGTCTAGCAGCCTAAAATGATTTCCTGTCCTTTAACATTTACATCATCTAAAAAGAAGTTGACAGTAAATGTTGGCAATAAATGTTGACAATAGATTTCTGAAAAAAAGGAAACATGAAAAGGATGGACTTTTCCTCCTGTTTTCAACCAATTATTGTTTATATAAAAACCAACCCTAAAACCCAACAAAACACAAGAATGTTGAATTAGAAAATGAAATCCTTTTTACTATTTAAACACACTTTGCACATTTGACCTTTTTTTAGCAAGTCTTTTTATTAGCTAAAGAATCCATTTATTTGCTATTAAAATTTTCACAAGCCAAACAAATCTTTTTTGTAGAATATACTTATCTCATTCTTTTCATTTTTTAATACACAGAAGAAATATCTGAGGCATTTAAGGAAACACCTCAATTTCTGCAGTTTGATGTTTGTATACTGTGGTGAAATTGCATGAGGCCATTACTTAATGTTTTAATTTTTCTTAAACCCTGGAAATGTGCTTCATGGATTGAAAACTCATTTGAATACAGGAAAGAATCTTTGCATACAAATGAGCCGGTCAATCCCTTCCACAGCACCAGCTCACAAATATCTGTGGATAATAGAAAGAGCTTGCTTAAATGCTTAGTGCCAGCAGAAACAAAAATCACCCAGGCTAAGCCATTATTAAGATATAAATAGGCTTGTAAACAATTTAATTGCATAAAAGAGTTGGTTTCCTTGGGACTACAGCAATTTGCATAAAGAACTGCAGCAGCAGCCCTTCAATATTCTCTGTTGACATCGGGTGAGGTTGTCAGCTCTTGCAAAGCTAGGCAATATTTGCTCGCAATCCTTCATTCAGGGGAGAAGATCTGAGAAGGGGAAGTGTTTTTCCGCGGGGCTGGGGGTGTGTGGGAATTTTCTACACATTTGGTTTTAGGATTTCATCCAACCCCGTGATTTATATGGGCACTGGTAAATAACACATGTTCCTTTCAAATAATATCTTGATGATAATGATTATCTCTCTTATTAAAACTCAGATTTCATGAAGAACCTCTCAGTCTGCCACAACTGTTTTCTTTCTAGCCACGCCCAAAACAGTGGCGTGGACCTGAAGATTTCCCTTTTCCTGAGCATCATCTCCTCAAGAGCCTACTTCATTTACAGTTATAACTGTGGGTTTTTCCTGTTCAAGGGAACAGATATTATTCCATGATTTAGTTGTCTAAACGTAAGTGTTTAGCACCATTTGGGATAATCCAAGGATAATCAAGACATCGTGATGAGACTGGAAGATAAAGAGTCACAGGATTGGAAGGAGGTCTCTGGCCTGATCCCCTTGCTCAAAATCAGGTCATGAATCCAGATCAGGTTATTTAAAGGTTTATCCAGTCTGATCTTGAAAATCTCAAAGTGTGGTAATCCCACAGCCTCCCTGGGCAACCTCTTACCCTGCTTCCCTGTGGCTCAGATCTCTCGTTTTGAAGGAGCAGCTGCAAGTCAGAAAATTATGTCCCAGAGATATTAAAACCATGAGGCGCAGTAAAATATCTGGAATTGTTTGTAAGGAAGTAACCACAGTGTTGCTGATGGAGATTTCACCTAATGACAAAAAGGGACTAAAGTGGCAAAGTTGTTCAACTCATCTTTCATCAACAGACTTACATGCAAATTTACATACCCCAGCTGCTAGAATTTTACAAAATTTTAGTCTAAAACTATGACATTCTGGCAGTAAATAGGAAAAAAAACCCTCTTAAAAATAAAAGCATTTATCAATCTTGAAAATAGATTAGGATAAAACCACATATATATTGATTTAACACATATATACTCTTATAACACTTTGTAAATTTAGTTTTCAAGTAAGAATGAACAATAACCTTGCTATGCTCCTTAATCTGAGAGAGCTTTTGTTTGTTTTTAAGTTTTGTTGGTTTGGTTTCATTTGATTTTCTTGGGGCTTTTTTCAATCCCAGAATTAGTATGGGATTAAAAAAAAGAAGACCTTATCAGGTTAGGATGTTTTACAAATAAAAATGTTCCCTAAAAATGTACAGCTAAAATGTTTTTTAGCTGTATTTCAGTGCACGTCACTGTACAGAAGACCCCATTTTCACTAACCAGGATTTTCTGGCCTGAGATTCAGCATCAGAAATGTAATTGTAGTAAATGAAAATATTTACTGAATATGATATTTTTCCTTCTCTTTGGACATCAGTGTGAACCTTGAGTTCCTATATTCCTGTCAAAGTATGTCTCTTGGATGGGTGGCAGAAAGGGGATTTAGGGGAGGATTAAGGTGAAGTCCTCTTCAAATATATTTTCATAGGCAGCCTTGGGAAACTCATCCATGAAAAAAGACACCCAAGAGTTGTAAGAGACACCAGTAACTGCATCTCTCATTGCCATAGTACTTTTGGCTACCTTTTTTCCATCAGTTTTCCCTTCGTTCAGAAATATTAATTTTGCTTTCATTTTTTCTTTACAAACAGAAAGAGTGAAAAATTACTAATTTAGGGGTTTTTTCAGTCTTTTAATGGCCCTTAATGTTTACTCTGGAGAATGTTTAGCAAGTGTGGTAAATGCTGAACTGATGTTACCCAGATGTCAAGGACCAAAATCTTTCCTAGGGTATGTAAAATATTCACAGAAGATGCAGGGGCCAACAATTTGCTCATGCAGCCCATACAACAGTTCTGGGATCTTTGAGGCCATAAGAAACTGGGAAGGACTTAAGGATGATGACTGCATGAGCACTGCAGATTTCAATTTCACTGTTTTCCTGATACATTTTATTCAATTTCTTGGAATGAATAATGTCATTAAAACTGAATTTCTTCCAAAGGAACAACACAAACATATTAACTAAATTCATTTTGAATCCATTTCCCTTCCTAGTGTCAGTGAGTGCTCGTGGTCAGACACTTTGGAAGATTATTTCCTGGACAGAAAAAGAATGAAAAATGCTATTCTATCTAAAATTATGTTGCATATAATATTTCTGAAAGATTATAAAATTCATGCTCACAATAGTGGCTGATTGCTCCCTGTATTTTCATTACTTTTCCCTATTTTGATCTATTCATGGTGGCATTGGAGGGAGATTTAAGCATTTTATTTCTGTTTGGCTCTGGAAAGTTAGATAACTACTTTTTCAGCTTGCAGAAAGCTATTATCTACTTCCATAGTCTTCTTAAATGGGAAATATCCATTTATACACAACTGCTTTGCTCCTGGAAGCGATGGGAGCAATATTCATGAGACTGAAGGTTCACACTGCAGTCCTGTGTCACTCTCTGGCTGCAGCTGAGTTACGTGAGGAAGTTGGTGCTTTAATCTGTCCTCAGCTGCTCCTCACTGTGTCAGGAATTTCTGCACCTTCCAGTTTCCAGGACACCAACTTCTGCGCTGTCTCCCTAGGCAAGTTCAAACCCTATAATCAAAATTATTTATATGTTTTCAATGCAGGTGTTTTCTAAAGCATATTTCACCTAATCTGATAAGAGCATTCCCTTTATGTGGGTGTGCTGGAACACCTGAAGGCTCAGGAACCTTTGGAGGAAGAAGGGAAGGAGGCTGAGGAGTCACGTGAAGCAGGGTAGAGCAGAACACAGGCATTCAGGACTTCCAGCTGAAACAGCAACACCCAAACCTTTGTTCCAATAATTCCAGCTTCCAGCTTCCTCCACAAGAAGAAATTCAAACCCCAGAGGGGGAAAATGGCTTGCTGCAATAGAACTTTGGACCAACCCCAAGAAAATCCTGAGTCCTGTGTATGAGCTTGAGAGGTGTAAGACAATGAATACCTGTTTCTTTGAGGTTCAAAGTTTCCCTTTATAAGTGGCAGGTTCCTTTTCCTTCTATTCCGTTAAAGAGTTTAAACTAATTTATTGTTTTTCGAGCCGACTTGTCCATGATAATGACACTGATGACAACGGAAGTCTTCTGTGGAAGAGATTAATGATGTTCCCACTATCTGTTTAGGAGGCAGAGGTTGGGCTTTTGCAAGGAGACAATATCATTTTGTGAGCAATTTTATCTTCTTAGTTCTCAGTCTTGCCTGTGGAATCCGCCTTTGGTGTAAGTGTGCTGCTTTTGCTGCTTTACATAAGCAGTAAATTAAGTCAACTTTTTAAAAGTAGTTTCTACTGATAATAAAGTACTACATTCTCTAGTAAAAATAAAATACTGTCCTCACTAAAATATAAAAGAGATCATTTTGAATAAAAAAGCATTTTCAGACTGGTTGAAGGCTAGTAAAGCTGATTTTGTTAAATTTTATATTATTCCGTTTCTGCTTGCCTCCATTCAAAGAGTGTTTCTGTAATTACAACTTTGTAACAATTTTTAAAAGAGGGGGAAATAAAATGGTTTAAGTACATCTCTTTCTTCATAATATTAAAGCTATTTAATGAGATAATTTATATATCTTCTTCCCCGTGAGAAAAAACAAATTGAAATACACCTTATGTAGGTATTGCAGAGATAACAGAGGACACCATTATGAAATGTGTCATTATGTGAAAGCTGCATGCAGAACCAAACCAAATGAGATCAGTATGACACTTTTCAGTTTTTCTGTGTGGGGTTAAGAATTTATGAGCAGGTTTTAACAGATGCCACGTTCACTGCTCACAGCCCTGTCGGGCACCTTGAGAACACATTGCCCTGTGTAGGACCGGGTGCAACTTTAATGCAAGGAGAAATGGACTGATGGGGAGTCTGGTAATCCATAGGAATAGCTGCCAAATCCATGCCTAAATTTCTGTTGACTTTACAGAGTCAGAGGTAGCTGTTTCTGAAAGATTTTCTGGGAGTTTGTATTGATCTAACTCCTGTAAAATTTTGAGCTCTATTATAAAGAAGTGAATGGCATCTCTGACTATTGTGAGAAGATATTGCCTAACTTTTGCTCTTAAGGTTTTTTTCTGAAAATCATACCTTTATATAACAGCCTCATCAAAGTTAGAATTTTTCATAGGTACAAAACAACACAAAATTGACAGTTGTGTTGTCAGTGATGGAGATAAATGGATGACAATTCATAGCAAGAAGTCATTTTCCCTTTGATATTTACCAAATAAGCTTGAATTTCATCTTTGTTTTATTTCTGGGAAAGGCAGTTTAAAAAAATTGGTTTTCCTAGCACTTTGCTTAATGTGTGTTTCATTTTCTAGGTGGGTTATTTTGGAGACATCTGGAGGTTTTGGTGTCTGTGGAATATTCACAACATCCACTGAAGAAAGTGAGCACTGCAGAGGCTCAAAATCTCTGACAAAAGAGGCTGAAGGACCCCCAAATATGGATCAAAGTTACAAAAATTACTTTAGTTCCAGCTCCTGTGAGCTCCTGATTTTGTCACTACAAATCTGCTACTGATGTTAACCACCAGTGTAAGTAGATAACAATTGTGCTGCTACTGAAAACAGTGTGTGAAGAACTTTTAACTTAAAACTCTTCTGATGTAAAATCAGATGTGTTTATGTGATTGTTTTAAGAGTGATGGTACGAATGAAAGAACAGCAAACATTAATATTATTAGCAGTAATAGCAAAGCATTTTTTTTCTGTGAAGCTACAAGTCAAATAATTTATAATCAAAATTATGAAGAGAGCTAAGGGAAAAACTTTTCTCACACTGTATCAAAAACTTCAGGAATATAGTAACTTAGAGAAACTAATACATTATTACGGGTTATTTAATTCAAATATTAAAGAAAATAGGAGGAAAAAAAGGAACATCATGGGCGAGTTACCAAGGAAACCAGTTCAAACTGAAGTCCGCAATATTAGCCTTTAGCATTTGGAGACACAAACGCAGACATACACAGACATACACCCCTAATTGTCGTATCTGCAGCTATTTTTACATTCTGCCAAGAGCCAGAGTCTTCAAGGATTGATTTCATATGTAATAAAATCAATTTATATTGCTTGAAACATACTTTTGACATTATATTAAACCACATCAATGCAAATTGATTTGATTGGATAAATGGATCACTTAGCTGTTCCACTAAAGTTAGCAATCTTTTATTTCTTTATAATCAATGCAAACACTGTAAGAAGTAATTTTCTTCATGGTTGTGTCTTCAATACACAAATATACTAATAACTAATGGAAATCCTGGTGTCTCTGCAGCAAAGTAACACAACAGATACTGCATCCATACAGCTGAACTCTCCTGAAGCAGTATCTGCATCCAAGGAATTTTAGTCAGGAACTGTTTGATGGCATCCTCGTGACAAGGGATAAAACCATCTTGTAAGGTAAAACAATCACAAGAAAAAAGGAGGAACATCTCTTAGGTCCCTGTCCTCATACTAATTTATTTTTGTTAATGTAGCCTTCTTTACAAGTCCAGGCAACATTTAAGTCTCATTTAAGCACAGGATTATTTGCCTACCAATTTCTGGAGGTCCTTGATGTAAAAAAATACCTTGGAAAGAGTCCTCAGAACTTTGAAGGATATTTGTAAAATGCTGAACAACATCATGGCAAAAGCAGCCAGAAACCTCAGAGTCCCAAAGGGGAAAGGCACTTCTGTGCCATTTTAAGTAAAAGAAAAGTGAAATAAAAGGAAAGACATCAGGCAGAGGGAGGAGCTGAAAGAAGGAGGAACCTCATGTCCTTACTTCCAGAAGGGAATGAAATGAAAATGGAAACCAAATTGTGGGCAGACGGACTGAGGGTTCTTTGGGATCAGAGAGAACTGGTAACATTTTTCATAGAGTCATAAAATCACAGAATCACAGAATAGTTTGGGACAGAAGGGACATTAAAGATCACCTAATCCAACCCCCCTGCCACAGGCAGGGACATCTTTACTTTTCTGTACATAGTAGAAATAATCTCATCCTTACTTTTTAGTACATTTAGAACTCAATAAAATCTTTTAAAAATCACCACAGCTTTTGGGCTGAGGTCAGCATGGGTCCCACCACCCAGGAGTGCCAACAAAGACAAACCACATCTTTTTACCATTGCCCATGTAGAAAGCACTGAGTGTGCAGGCACACCCTTCCAATGCTGAGCACGAGCCTAGGAGTGTAGAAATGCACTTTACCAGGGATTTAGAGCACTTTTTACTCACAGAAGAGTTTCAGAAATCTTAACTTTGATATGAAGTCTGATTTTTTCCCCATTTTTTTCTGTGCCATATATCATCAAGTCATGTTCTGTCTATCACCTTTTCACGTCTTCTCTTCCAGTGCACTGCTCTGTACTTGGCAAGAAGATGCACTTTTCACATCTTTTTTTTATTGCTTAGAAAACCAGCTGAGACATTTTCACTGTCAGTTGCTTATTTGCAGTATATCCCCCTTTGTACTACAGACAGAACTCTTCAGGTGGAGAGATACAATGTGAAAACCTAAGTAACAAAGAGACAAGACAGATCAGAGGCACTGCTTGATATTTATGACATAAAGGATATATAAAGTTTCTCGTAGGATAAATGGCTAAGTTTTTATAAGTGCTGTGTGCTGCCCTGAAATTGTTTCAGTGTCTGGCTTAGATAATTAAATAGTATTGTCTCATTATTAAATTTTGAAATACAGTCCATTAAAAATTAATTTACCAGCCTTTAGCAAAGAAATCCAGTTACGGTGCTGCACTGAATAATAGAGACTCTGGCAATAACTAATTAATTAACAGTAAAACAACTTTCTCCAGTTACTGCTAAAAATTGATTAGCATTTAAGGTTGATCACACAGAAGTCACTTATCCAAGATTTCCTCATTCAAGGAGTAAAAGGTATGAATATAGACAGACTTTTACCACGGTAAGTCCAATATGTTATTCTCTGAAAAATAAAACTGACCTCCTTTTCTTTTGTTAGGTCAGAACATCAAGCCAAGTGACCCACAGGTTTAGAGGCTGCATTCAAGATAGATATTCTTTATTTTATATTTATAGTTCTGAATACCATTTCAAGTGTCAGAAGAACATCGTGTGGATCTATTTATGATCTTATAGCAGAATTCACAGAAATAGTTTGTGTACAGCTTCACACGATGACCACAAGTTGAAGACTGTGGCTTTAATTCTTGTTCTACAGCAATCTGCTCTGATTTGTTAATTTGATTAGCTTAATAATTTGATACATCTGATTAATTAATTCATATTTAGCCACTATTAGGCATTAGCAAGCCGCTAAGGGATTAAAACATCTTTCTGTATAAATGCAACTCAATCTCCTTCATTGCTATTGTACTTGCTTCATTTTCATTTTTTGCAGATTTGTTATTCAGAATTAAAACTTTATGGATTACTTAATTACTTGAAAAATATTCAGGAATTAATTACTTCCATTGATCAATACATATACATTTGCTTGAAATGCACTTCGTATCTGTGAATCTACAGCAAAAAAAAAAAATATCTTTGCAAATTGTAGATTAAAGAATGACAAATAAGTAGTTATCATCTTATGCAGGACTGGAGGGGAAATGGAGCAGACAGCAGCTTTCCACAAGAAAAAGTAAAGATTTCAATATGACAGATTGACAAATACTTTCTTTATTTTAAACCTTTCATTTTCTTTTTTCCTTTTTAAAAATCTAATTTAGTTTTCAAATAATAATTCCTAATCAAATACTACTAATGTCTTTCTGGTGAGTCATGAAGTTGATGGAAGACAGTGGGAGAGTGGTAAAAAACATTCCTTCCCTTTTAGAAGAAAGATGTCATTAGACTCTAATCCCACCGTGCAGGCAAATCTTACTTCAAAATTAAAATATAAGAGAAAAAATTTTGAGTGAAAAGCTGGGCACAAGCAGCAGTAAAGAGCTGCATCATCCAGAAATACAAAATGGGCTTCTGGTGGCTCAAAGTCTGAGATGTGGGTCTTGCCTTTAGTCCATGGAAATACAAGACCTTGTGAATTGGATTTCAATCTTCAACTGGAATTCAAGATCTTAATCCAGAATTAATAATGGTACATGCATGAGACCAAGGAAAATGAAATAGGATATTAAGTTTAAAAAATTGATTAATTCTGTCCCAAACTAAATTGCTGTGCATCCTTTACCTCTATAAATTCAATTTACAAGTACCCACAGTACAGTATTCCGTTTAAAATTACTTAAAATATTGTACTGGAGTGGTCTTATCATGGAGAATCTTCCTGCTTGGGAGGAGAATTAGTTCTGTGTCGATCCCCAGACAAACACATTTGCAGAGGGACACAACGTGACCTGTAGCAGTTGTCGAGTGCATGAAGGTTTGAGAAATCCTGACACTGATTGAAAACCAACATCGTTAGATCATAGGAGATTGACGGTTTTAAATCTCTCAGATTAGTCTGTCATTCCTATTCCATTTTTCTTTTAATTTTTTTAATACACAACAAAAATAAAAACAAATAAAAACAAATATCGGAATCTTAGTCTCTGTATTTGTGCCATAAAACCATGACACTTTTTCCAGATTTCAGCCTTATTTCTTGAAGCCAGACTTATGTAATACTACAGTCTCTTAATGATAATAATTCCTCAAAAAATATGTCTTAATACTTTTCTTGTGATAAGTAAAGTAAAGACTCTGCTTCAGCCTATCAGAATTGTATATTTTTACTGTGAAATTGAGAATATACACTCTGTGTCCTGGGATGGAAAGAAGATACGTTGGATATTTGCTCAAGAGAGTAAATTCTGGAATAGTGTGAGAGACTGCCCGGCCCATAAGCATCCAAATCTGGACACTGATGTTTCATGAGAGGGGGCACTGAGGTGAATAATCTTCAGAACTACCAACATGTCCTGTTTTGCACTTTGCTGAAAGACAAACCGGGAGAGAATTGATGTGTGTGCAGTGTGAATGGTGAAAACAACAGTATGCAGCTCTGAGAAATTCTTCAGCTGGGCATTTAAACTTATTTGTTTATACAGAACAGACCACCCGTGCATGCTTCTGCTCGCAGGAGACATTCTCGTCCTAAAGAAAATAATTGCAGAAGTTTATTTTTTCTAAGGTTGTACAGGCGAAACTTCCCCAGTGAAATCAAAAGGAACTGTGAAGATGAGGGCTGTCAGGGACAGAGCCCCATTCCTGCATTTAATATCGAGTGTCTTTCTCAAACCCTGTTACTGACTGGAGACACTGACACCAGGACAGGCCCATTTCACAATTATTTTCAAAGCTTCTTCTTTATAACATTGCTTTGGCTTAGAAGACATCAACCATTTTCCATCTAGTTGTTTCTGCAGTTATTACTGGACAATCACAAAGCAAATATTAATCATATTAATGACAGTGTATATCACTGAAATGTTAACCTTCAAGCCAATAACTCAGATCCAATGGATAATTTTGGTTCAGGCTTCCGAATATGAAATGACCTTTCCCTGTCTGAGAAAAATTGACACTGTCCCATTTAAGTGACAGTTTGTCAGCCTGGATGGTCACAGACAATCAGTCAATGCAATTTAGACTGGCATCTAGAGAGAGAAAATGAAAAATAAGTCCCACAGGGTTCAAAGAAAAGCACACAATACAGTCAGGGCAGTGTGGGCTAAGCCATAACATCTCAACAAAGAGCCTCAGCTGAAATGGAGATGACCCACACAAACAGACATCAGTTTGCTGGTGAAACATTTAAGGTTTTTAAAAGTGCCAAAGATAAAAAAATTGCTCCCATTTTCATTGGGACCCAGTTCACTTATCTGGAGATGGTGAGTCTGGACATACACTAAGCCATCTCTGAAAAAAACTTTAAACTCTCTTTAAAAAGGGGGGAAAAAAACAAACAGAAGGAAGTTCACAGCACTTCATATTGCTTGCTGTTTGATTTCTTTTAGACATTTTTGTTGTCACTTCTCAATAACTGTGGATTCGGGAGTCAGGGAAAGAGAGTTCCATTTTGTGCATTACTGAATTCCTAACTCGAGTTGTCAGTGGGAAAAAAATATTTCCACAAATGAAATATACCTCTGAAGGTGTATAATAAACCAAATTTTCACATAGATACCTTTGTGTTCTTCCTAAAATTTGTTTCCATGATTTGAAGTTTGAATCATAGAATCACAAAATCACAAAAACATTTCATTGCATCTCTTATTTGAATGGACATCTTGTTTTGTGCCTGTTCCCAGAAGCTGAGTGATACACAAGAGATTACTTTTGGTTTGTTTGGTTTGTTTTTCTTTGTCTTGAGACAATTTTTTCTATTAAAAATAGAGGAAAGTTAAAAAAAAAAAAAAAGTTGTAATTTAACATTCTCATTAGGTTAGGAAAAAAAACAAAACCAAAATCAAACAAATGCAAAAAGCCTACTCTCTACCACTGTTACACTGGAACTGTCAATTGTGGTCACTGCTTCTTATATTCTCTGTGGTTGCTTTAATTTTAGGGTAAAAAAAAGAACCTGAAACTTTTTAAAAGAAGATAATACTTTCTTCTAATGCTCATTTTGTCCAAACAAATAATTTATTTGAAAGGAAAAAAAGCTTAACCAATGCCTCGACTGGTTCTGTGTCTCTGCAGACTGTGCTTTTCTCAATGTTTGGGATTGTGATCTTCCTTATGTGAATTTCAACCACATCTCACACTTGGACTTGTACAAAACACATCTGCAGTACCTGTTTTGGTAACAAACAGGCATCAGTGTTGTAGAAAAGTGAAGGAGAGGGGAAAATCATCTTAGAACAGTTATCAAAGTCAACAGTTCTTTAAGCTAAGCAGAAATATTTTGCCGCTTGTCAGAGGTGGATGTTGAGCTCCGATGCAGCTGAAGTGCAGAGTTCACATAAAGAAAGGGATCTTGTTCTCTTTAGCTCTCTACACCCCTAAAGCATATTTAGGCTGCATGATGTACTGGTTTCAGGGAGGAAAGCTGATGATAGATAAAATAATGTTCCATTAAATGCTGCAGAACACTACCCATCTTCAGATAATAAACTCCTTAAGAAAAAGGAGGATTAGATTATAGTTTACATTAAATTAGATCAAAGGAGTTATTCTTCATTTAAGCTCTAGTAAGAGGGAGAAGTCTCAGGACCTGTTTTTTGTAAAAATTTCACTAAATCAAAACACTACAATTCATCACCTTACACAGAAATATAATTTGCTGGTGAAGTTTTGATCTTTGAATTCCAATACATTTTTTTCCTACATTCTCCTGTGAGATTCAGTTGCTCTACAGCAGTAGGATCGTTGCATAATAAATATGGACCTAACAAGAAAGTCTGTATTTGGTTGTTTGTAACTTTTGTGGAGATGTGATCACTATGGAAAATTTTAGATTAAGTTCCAGATACTGAGTACTCAAATAATCAATGTCTTTTGTTGGAATTTTGGGTTCATCTAGAAATATGAGTACTGGTTGCAAAACTTGATCCAAAATATGACAGTGTTGGACTCTAAATTCAAACCCAAAACCTGAGCTCATTTACAGAAAAAAGCACTTCCTTTGAGAATTCTGATATAAATTTTGAAATTTTGGGATGATCTCTTCTGCTTTAGAACACTCTCACCTACCTGCTGGAGATAGCCTGGGTATCCATGTGTTGTGAAATCAAAGAGAATAAGGGGAAAACAATCAAGAGCAAGGATATAAATGTTGTGTTACGCTATTCAAAGGGAAAAACACAATTTCATTTAAAAATAGACGTAATCCACTGGCTGTGTGTTGCAGTGGGGAAAAACTCACTGTGACCTACACACACAAGTGTGTGCTCAGTTGTCACCCGGGAAGGGAGTGATGTGACAGATTGCACACCACGCCCAGGGAGAGTTCCTCTCCTGGGACCACGACTGAGTGAAAGCCTGTGGGACCCGTCCTGTTCTCTGCCCATCCTGTGGCACTGCCTTCATCTATTCTGAAAATTAATCTCAGAGACATCTTGTCAGGATGGTTTGTGAGGAGCGAAGCTCAGAACACAGCACTTGGCAAGGTATAAAACCAGTGAGGTTTTAAGATACAGTAAATCTGACCTTGAGGTCCTAATATCTGAAAAGTTTCCAGTGTTAATCTGCTCGGGTTTTTTTACCATCGTGACAGTCATCTTTTTGTCTGCACTCGTTAGTACTGAGCCAGGATTATAACCCTCAAAGCAAGAGGACAGCGTTTCAGCAAAAGTCTTTAGATATTGCAATCTACAGCACAACGATGTCTAAAATCTCTGTGTGAGACTGTTTTATGGAGTTTGCAGACCTGCAGAGCCTCAAAGACAGTAATTTAGTGAGCTATGGAGTCTCAGAGCCTGCAGTTGACTGATGTATTTAAATACTTCAGCTGAATAGATTTTAACCAATCATTCCCACAACCAGAGAAGCCCCCTCTAGTGACTGTACTATGAACCCTTTCCAGATTTTTTCCTCCTCTGATGCAGCAGAAGAAATAAAAAGACTCTGAAAAACTCCGTAAAAAGGAGATTAAAAAGGTCTCTGACCTGCACTGCAAGCACAAGAGCAAAAAAGGAACTTTTCTTGAAATATGATTTCTAGATCCTGTTCCCTCAGCTCTTGAAAAGAATTTATATTTAATGGTTACTAGCAAAACAACCAGAAATTAAGACTCAGAATTGCAGTCCATTTATCTGCAGCTAAATGCTGACACTGACACACCAGAAATTGAAATTCTTGTCTGTTTTTGTCCTGGATTCCCGAGCCTGAACACTGGACTGAGCAGTGATGACTCCTGCCTTCTCCCAGCATTAGCAGAGGGAACATGGTTCCCATGAAGATAAACCCTTGTGTTCCAGATGAAGGTGCTTTGGATTCACACTGCACAACAAGGGCAGGATCAAGGCATCCCAGACACAGGGCCAGCGTTACTGTCACTAGATTTTCATGAAAGGAACTTCCAGCAGCAGGTTTTTAACTCAACATTCTTTTGTGCACGAGAATAAGGCATGGAGCAAACATTTGCAGCAGATTAGACTTCATTTGGAGGCAAAGGCAAAGAGTTACCTGTGTTTTCCCATCATTAACAGAAATTGGAAGTGGAAACAGACACCCCATTTAGCAAGACTGGCAATTTAGGAGGTCTGAGAAACACCACCTGAAACTGGAGGTGTTAATGACTCGTAGATGTTAGGTCAGATTTTCCTGAATCATTCTTTTAGCTCAGACTGCTGTGCCTTCCCAGAAAGGGCATGTCAGGAGCTCAAGTCCCTGCAGGATGCGTGGCAGACGCTGTTCCTTCAGATGAGGAGCCAGCACTCTCTGCCAGATGGTTCTCATGACTCACAGCCCTCTCAGGCAGACTCAGTGAGCAAGGGGGAGAACAGAGAAGGCACATTCGTTACCTTTTACATCTGCCTTTCCACAAATCACGACCCACACAAAGGTGCAGCCACACTTCTCCAGAGGTAGGAGGCAGAAAACCCCATCCATCACCTGGAGAAGTTCCACAGAAGGGATGAGTTTCCTTGGCTTACAACCTAGCTAACATGTAAACACCGAAATTGTGCAGGATGCTGTCCACACACCCAAGAAGGAATTTATAGTGGAGGTGTAGTCATGATAAAGCAGTCTCTTTATTCAACTAGGTACAGCTGGAATGACCAATGACTTCCAGACTGTGGATTAGGTTGTAAAAAAAAAAAGGTAACGTGGTAGAAGGCATCTCAGAGATACATTTAGGAGTGTGTGGATTTCAATGCACTTTTCTAAACATGATTTTAAACAAGGGGCGTAAAATAGTCATTATTAGTCAAAAGAAGAAACAAATGCTGAACAGCAACACCATTCAGAGCTGCTTTAAAAGTACAAGGCACTTTTCAGTCTCATTGAGCATTATATGTAAGGTCTCTGCTCACTTAAGCATGACCATGATGAATAAATGCAAAACAATGTTTAATTAATGTGCAACAAACCCAGCACATTACAGATTTAGAGCAATGAAACTTCAGAGTCTTTTCAGATCAGAGGTCCAGTTTTGGAGTCCTCCTTTGGTTTGGAATTTAAGCCACCAGGAGCATCCCTGGGGATGAGACAGTGTTCAAGGTGAAGGAAATATCAACAACAACAGCAGCAACATTTAGCAATCTAATTCATTAGGAGACATTCTGAACTGGACTGCAAAGGAAATCACAGTGAATTACAGCAAATAACTGTCTTTGATTCACCTTTACTCAACATATGTGCCATGGGGTCATGAGAGCTCATGGCATAAAGATTAAATTGAACTGTGTTATAAACCAACCAGTTGAAGTCTGAGAGCTTTTTAGAAGTGAGATTTAGATGTTCACATTACCTGAATCCAGACCTTTTCATCTACTGAGATGCTTTAGTTCCAATCAAACATAGCTAATTAGAACAAGGTGTTCTTGAGGATCTTGATTTCATGTGAGAGAAAGGATCTTTGTTATAAGATTGGTTAAACACAAGAAGAGGGATGAACAATGGGGATAAATCTCCATCCTTGCAGCTTTTCAGAACTTGTCTAGGCAAAATCCTGAACAACCTGATGTTCACGTATGTAATATCATATCTGTGCATTTATGCATAAACATACTAATATAGGAAATAAATATACACACATATAAAATTCCAACTACATTTTGAAACATTCTTACTCCATACATATGTGCTAAAAAGGATATAAGACACCAGCCTTAGAAGGGAATGACACTATAAATTTTTATTAGATGGATCAGAAATATTTTCATGCTGTGGGCAGTGTGGGCTCATGAGAAGTACGGATTACTATCTGCTATAACAAGGAGCATTAACTATGATTAATGAGCTGACTTTGAAAGTCAGGCCATCTCCACAATATAATCTTTTCTCCTCTAAGGCAATTTTTAAAGAAACCTTAAAATATTTAAATAGTTCGGCAGCCTTCTGAAGCTGGTGCTGTCTGAATGTCTTCAGCAATTTCTTTCTAGGCCTAAATTGAAAAAATACAATTTAGTTGTCCCATTACATTATGTGAACAGAAATAGAACATGTATGTTAATATAATTACATACTGGGAAAACATAGGTCTGGCAAAAACAGTCACGATTTTGTTAGCTATATTTAGGCTAATGTATATCTGAAGAAGTTTTGCATTGCGGTTCACTTTTCTTCTGGTAAAAAGGGGGAGAGTGTCATTGACTCCTTTAAAATGGGATTACTGACCTGGTGATTTGAGAAGAGCCCAAAGATCAAACAAACCTGGAAGGAACTGCACTACTCACGAATGCAGAAAGAGTTGCTGCCTTACCAGAGCAGGTTAAAATGTCAGGTTTCTTACGTCTCAGATGGGAGCACGAGGTGAGCTGAGCTCATACAGCTTAATTCCAAAACGGACTGATGAGAGGGGTCAATCATGTTATTGGTGGAGGGCTTGTAATGCCATTCTCAAATATGACTTTTGACACTTTGATGTAGCTCCTCAAAAGTATTCAAGCATTTAACTCTCCCTCAGAAATCTGAACTGAATGGCCATTGTGTTAAACACTCTCTGGTTTGTACTTTGCATCAAACTGTCGCCAGATAAAACACAGGAGCTGTTCCTGTGGGGGTGATTGGAACAGGATTGTCCTCACCTGCAGGGTGGACATCCAAGCAAATGCACTTCACATCCCTCTCACACAAAATGTTCCTAGGGCAAGAAAAGAAATTAACCCACATGTACTGTCAGTGAATACCCTAATGCTCTAATTATTATGTAAAAATATAGACAGATGTATATGAAAGCTATATTTTAGCTGCTTTAGAGAAAAAAGGAGATAAGCACAGCCTTTGTAGACATGTATTACTCAAGCTGTAATAATTTGGATTAATTTCCTCAGGGGATCCAATGAAAACTGATCTGTGTTCTGTCTTGACAGAACAGTGATGGTTTTATGAGTTCCTCCACTATTTATTTCCTTGTCTGCTGGTTGTCTGGAAATCCTACATGGGTGGAATGGACTCGCTGACATGCAGTGAGTGATGTGTATCTCAGCATCTTGATGAACTCTACTCAATTCTGCAATTTAGGTCTTCTTGGGTAATCCCAAATATCTGAGTTACCACCTTGTTAGTGACATAAACAGTGAGTACCTTGTGTGTGCAGCTACAGGAGTCATAACACACCAGAACCATAACAACAATCCCAGTCAGGTAGCTTCCAAACAATATCTTGTTAAATTATGGCCCTTAAATTGTTTAAATAAGATGTTTGCTCACACAGAAAAATCATCAACCTGGATGTCATTGAGGAAGTTAATTAAAAAGTTAACTATTTAGGGCATGACCCCCAAAATCATCCATATTTGCAAAATGTTTGGGTTTATGCTTTAAATCTGAAAAAACAGTGAATTTTTACTGATTGCTAATAAATAATTATTGCTGCTCACTCTCAGAGAGACAGACATTTCAGGGAAGAGCCAAGGAACACAGCAGTACTAAGAATTAAAAGTAAAGAATATGGGCTATATAATAATTTTCAGAAAAATATTCCCTTGTATTTCTTCCTAACAAGCACTTTTTAACAAACAAACCTAACAAACTTTGTGTTTTCTGAAGTGCTCTGGGACCTTTGCAAATGAAAGATGCTAAAGAAATGGGGGTGATAAAGTAGTTATCATTTTACAGTTTCTTGCATTTTTTATAGCTTCTTATGTCTATTTAGTCATCTTTGTCAGCCCTTACTGAAATATGCAGACTGGTAAACTCTTGTTCAACATTTTGATTTTGTAAAGGGGAGCTAAACATAAGAAAAGACTATAAAGCCTTTTTAATATTTCACATTGGTCACAACAGCAGGAAGACAAGGGTGGCCACAACTGAAAATGTGCAAACTCCTGTGTTTTATTTTCTCAAACTTTTATTTAGTTTTTAAATGAAAACCAACACCGATAGCAAAGTCCAATGCACTCCATGACTTATGCTGTCCATAAAGCGTTTGGGATTTACAGTGCCATGGGAAGGAGGCTATTTACATGTTAAAAAGCCATTTATGATACTAATAAAAGTCTACAGGATTTACTTTACAATGTGTGAGGAGCCATTTATGATGTTAAGAGTCAATTTACAATGTCAACAATTGTGTTAGCAGTAAAAATGCAAAGCGGATATACAACACTGATTTTTTTTTTTTTAAATTGTACTGTTGATATTTCCCGGCCCATGATTCATGTCTCCAACACACAGGTTTCCTGTTTTATGTTTTAAATGAGAAAGATAAGGCATAAATTTTTGTTTTTCCTAAGTGAGTTAATCTTAGAGAAGAACTACACAGATGTGTTTGCGATACCCTCTGTAATATGGCAGAGATTTCAGGCAACTTCTTCCGGCTGTATCAATTTGCTGCAGCACCAAAGATGTTCTCAGTCTTCACACTTTCATTCACCCCTTGGACATTCAGTAGTTTTGATCCAACAGCAAACTTTGAGTACTTGTTCCAATTTTAATTTTTCTTATGATTTTTTAAATATTTCTTGGAGAAGATCAAGTACCAAAGACTTCTTGAGTATATTTTCCTGCCACTTTCATTAGTACACTGGATAAAGAAAAATAACGTTTCTTAAGTTCAACTTAAAGGCTCTGAAGATATTTAACCAAAATCTTTACTTATATAGATTTTGATTACCCAACATCAACTCCACAGGGTAATCACAGTAATAATTTCACATAACTGAGCTGTCGTCTACTGGTTCTTACTGTGGTAGCAATCACAACTCACTTTCTGTTTGTTCAATCTGATAACTGTGGGAGAAGGGTTCTCCTCTCCAGGCTGAACAGCCCCAGCTCTCTCTGCACAGGACAGGTGTTACAGCCCTCTGATCCCTTTTGTGGCCCTGCTATAAAAAGTTTTTTATTGTTAGTATAATGAAGGTATTAACAGTCTAATTCAAAAATTGTTATTATTCTAAATCTAATTGCAGCAGAAAAAAAATGTAGAAATGCAGGTAGAGTATTTATTAATAGAAACAGTAATAGCAGTGAACCAGTTAAAATCAGAACACTCACATGTAGTTACTACTCTGACTTTGGGGATTATTCCCACCTTGCTTGCGGCTATAACTCATATTTCTTCTTTCACCAAATGAGTTATTTCACAAAAAGCACATCAGTAATATTCTGATTGCTGACATAAAGGACAAGTCTGAAATTTTAAATACGCTGAGCTGTTGTAAGGAAGATATGTTTACCCTTTCTCTGAAATACAGCTCTTCAGATTTTCATCTGGGTTAAATGTTCTTAGGTCTCCTCTTTATAAACAACTTTCCTGGGTTTGTGAAGGAGAAAATCAGCAATTTTTTTAATGGCTGTACTTAAAGACTTTAAGAATTAATTAAGATTTTAAAAGTGCACCAGGAGGCCTGAAAAGCTGTAAAAAGAAAGGATTTTTGGATTTAATTGAAACAGAATCCCAAATGTAGTGTAACTCAACAGGTAATGTATTATATTCAATTAAACACTTTAAATTTTTAAAAACACAGAGATTTTTTTTTCTTCCATAAGAACATCAGCAATTAAAGTCTGCTGGATGTATTTGAAGCAGAATACAAATCCATGAAATTAAGATGTTCTGTGGTTGTTATGACCAACTCCTAAGTGCATCAAGCCAGGGAAACAGGAACTAAACATTATGAACTACACACGTGGGTGGACGAATCACGTTTTTGTATCCCAAAATATGCTATGAAAAACAAAGGTTGTGAAATATTAGGAAGTAAATTGATAAAAAAGTAATGTCTAAATATCTGAACTTACCTGCTGCATTTTCAAGGATAGGTAGGGAGAATTTGCAGTAGTCAAAAAAATCAAAAAAATAATCATCACTCTTTCCATGTGCTCCCATTTTCAGTTTTATAATGTGTGTCATTCCCTGTTCTGTTCGATTCCTCAAAAAAGCAGGAAGTCAACAGTTGAGGGAAAAAACCCACAGTGACAGCAGAGAACCTAAAAGAAAAGAGCCCTCCAATTCAGGTGACAACATGACTGGGATGCAGAAATGTGTTGGCAAAATAAAGCTGGAAGTCATGGCAACTGATCAGATTTGTAGCTTTCATTATTGATTTTAGCAGAATAAAATAACGGTGCTGAAATTCAGCTTCTACTTTCCGCTCCAGTTAAACATCAAATTCACTGACATCTTGAACTTACAATCAAAAGTAACAAGTGATTTTTGGAAAGTACCCTTTTGTTTATGTCATGCATGTCGCCTGTAGAGAGCTGCATGTCTACATGTCAGTACTAGAAAATAGAAACCCTGTAAACACAGCAGCAAGCCCCAGTTATTAAGTTCTGCCTCTAAATAAGAGTTAGGAGTGCAATAGATCCATGCTGATGTGCCCAAAAATAGCTTGGAAGACAACAAATCTACCCAGCTCTGAGAAAGGATGGAGAGGATGCCTAAAAGTCTGTGCCTGATAGAGCTCCTGAGTGTTTTTAGCAAACTGATAAGGGCACATTTTTCTCCCTGGGGTCAACTTGGAACAGCACCACTTATTTCCTAACAGCTAAGCTTACTTATTTCCCCAAAAGAGGGTGGTGATGGTAAAACTGCCTCGTGGGAATATCTCCTGGCTTGTATTGGCCTCTGGGATGTGCCTGGGAACGGTGGGGTTACACCAGCGAGAACTAAAACCGCAGCAGTGACAAGTGACAAGGGCTGGACACTTGTCAGTGGCTGCAGAAGAGTTTCAAGGCCTTCCTTCTTTGAGCAGTGCACACACAGTCCACGGGCCAAGGGGTGCATGGGGAGCACCACACAGCACTGTGGGGAGTTCTTCAAATATTAACCACGTTCTGGAGAAATTGCCGTGAGAACCTGCAGAACTTAATTCACGTGATTTCTTCTTCAAAGCTTCAAGATGTTAATAAATCTTCAGATGGCCAAAAGAGATCTGCTTTATATCTATGAGGCATTTCCAGCTTTAGGCAGCAGAGGTGGATGATTCTAATCGTAAATCACCAGGAGCAGTATCGTGGCCACAGCCTCCTTCCTGCTGTGCCTGTGCCACTGCTGTGCTGGCTACTTCTGCCACTCCAGGAGCAGGGAGCAATGTGGGGATTAAAGGGAAAAACAAGACTTTCAGTGTTACTGCTCATTCTCAATACTCCACTTTTCCCTCCACAGCGAGGGGGTTGGGAGGTTCATTCCTCTCACTTCTCCTCAGCCCCTTCCTCCACCCCAGTCCTTCTCCTTGTCTCATCCTCAGAGCAGCAAAATTCATGTTTTCCTTCTCTACTCAGAGACCCAGAGTGCGTTATGCTGTCTCACGTTTCACCTCCCACAGAGCACAACATGAAGATTTCACTGAGGTAGGTAATGACTCCTTTTTTTTCTGTAAAAATAAAGCATTTTTCACATCTGTCATTTTTTTAAGATTGTGCTGATTTTTTCTCTAATCTCATAATGTAATTACTCTTTCTCATTTCTTGATCCTTTGGGTTTGATTCTGATTACGATTTTGCTAGTTACGTTTGAAATGTCATAGGGGATTCAAAGTTCCAGACAGAAATATCCACTTCTGTTCAAAGAAGCAACTGTAGCATAATCAGTCGTGTCTTTCGAAGCCATTTGCTGAATTTGTAGTAGGCATCAAAGTAACTCCAATGATGTTAGTGGCATCATTCACCATCACTACAAATTAATGAAGCTTCACTGAAGAGCTGTATCAATTGATATCACTGTGGGTTTGCACAGACTCTCAGATTTTATTTTAATGGAGGTCATGTATGAAAGCTGAAGGAAGATAAAAAGGAGGCAAAGATTAATCCAGAATTATGTGCTGTGATCCCATTTTAATTTTTCCTCTGCTCTATTTTGGCAAGTAAAATGTCACTGCATTTGAAGCCTCAGTTCCACATGCTTCCTGACAAACTTGGAAAACAATCCATTGAAGAAATTTCCAGTCATTTAGTACTGTCTACCTCTTTTTCTCTATTTTTTTCTGGTCTCTAAATTTGTTGCCTCAAATGCTTCAGCACAAATATGAGGCTCTCTCCTGAACATCTCAGCTGTTCCTGCTGCTCTCCCTCACCTGTAGACATAATTCTCTCCAATGATATTCCTGTGAGTGAGGTGTCACAAACATCAAGATGACTTCAGCTGAACGAGAGGCAGCAGGAGTGGAAAGCTGCCAAATCAGACATGACTTTTTCTTGAACTATTGATGTTTGTGATGGGTGATGAGGTCTCTGCAGGATACTGTATGTGCTGAAAGCCCCAAGAGCATCAAAATAATCATAAAACATGTAAGGGCTTTAAAATGCTTGAGTACATTCAAAAATTCTGGTTTGTGTCATATTGTTCCATTACTGTGCATTCCTGTGATTCAAAAGATGACAATCAGAATGCTTCCATGTGTTTTTAAACTCAGTTGTACACCTTCCCCCACTGTGATGAATCTCCCTACAAACTCCTTGACTCATTCTGAAAATATAAAAATGAAGTGCTAAGAATGGAATTCTGTGGCATTGAGATTTCCCAAAGAACAAAAACTCACGTTTTATTTCGATTCCTTTCTAATTTTTGCATTGTCTTCATCTCATTTTGCCTCACTTGAACTTATTTTCACTCAGCGAGTTCCAGTTCAATGCCTGAATCCTCATCCGGAAGGATATTTGTTCTCTTAGCCTTTATCTCTCCCTGTAGGACATTGTGAAAAAACCCCCCATGGGCAGAAACTCCAAGTGTTCAGAGTGGAGTTATCATGTCACACATAAGGGACTGCAGAAACATGGGGCCATTCTCTGCAAAGTTTCAAAATTGTCACTTATGAAGTGACATCAAAAACAAAGGAAGCATTACGGTCACAATTTCCAAGTAAATGAAGTTGCAGGGCAATAAGATTCTGCTGGACCATGTCATGTTCTAGAATATAAAGTTGCAAAATAATTAGGGAAGGGGTCAGACAATAACAAAAGGGAGACAACAGTGTATTTATACCATGATCTTCTCCCCCTCTGGCTCTTCCCAGGAACAAAGAGGGGTGACCAGAGGTGTGGATTGAACTTGAGGAGCATGAGTTCACTTCTCGGCTTCATCCCAGCCTCTCTGTGTGGCTCTGGGAAAGCCTCTGAATCTATTACATGTGCCATTCTCAGGCTATCAAAGCTGTGAGAGTTTATCCTGTCTCACAGGGATAAAAGCCATTAACTACTGCAAAGCGCTCAGCTCTTATAATTAAGGGGATTGTGTGCAATGGGTACCAAGACCAGGGCCTTTGAAGCCAATATTGAAAGATATTTCAGTGTTTAAAAATGCTGAGCAATTTAATTGAAACCTGGGAATTAAGAGCTTTTGAAAATCCCAATATATAAAAGTCCCTAATTCTGCCTTTACAACTTACTAGAACACAGGCAGGGTAAGATTCACACCATGGAATTTGCTATGACAAGCTTTCCATGCCCGAGTAGGCAATGTATAAACAGGAATCTAAAGTTCTTCGGGCTCTTGCTTTCCTCAACTGATTTAAAAATCTCTCTTAAATGCTTATGAGTGACAGTGAAAAATTTCAATTTAAAACTCTTATTGGAAAATAAGACTCGGGGTTTAGGGGTCGTTTTCAGTGACAGACCTACGTTTTGCAAGACTAACCACCAAACCTCAATGCTGTTGAAAGACTCTGGTCCATCCCTTACAGATTTAACCTGTTTCCCATTTGAAGGGCACTATGTATATAGGTTTTATTCACTTAGAGCAAAAATATCTGCATTGACATATTTAAAGAATCAAAGTAGAAAACTCTGAGAAAACGTATATTTTGATTTATTTGTTGTAGAGGCAGAGACACACACAGTCTTTGAGAATGACCACAGAGAATGACGAACACTGACCAGAAAAATCACAGCCATGGATTTACTGTTACTGTTTTATTTAATGTACCATATAATGTACTTCTAAAGTGCATGGATGTTTGCATTAAATAAGAATATTGTATTCTGTGTATAGCAGTCTTATTATAATGGATATTTTGTACTCTCAGTGATTCATTCCTTCATCCATCCATTTCTATGACATCAAAGTAGATTTAGTGATGAAAGGAAACAAGTAATGGACATAAATGTTATGCCTTCATTTTCTAGCAATATTCTAATCTTAAAGCTGTTTATACTGCTTTTCATAGCTTTTAAAATATTTTTTTTCTATATTAAATTATTAAACCATTTCAAGTATTTTTGGTAGGAGGGTTGTTTCAGAGTGGCAAACAACACATAATCCACAGATATACTGAATTGTTTTCCTATTGTTATATTTTAAGATTTGGAATTTGCACACATAAAACAGTGAGAAAACAATCAGCCTGCTCACCTCTAAAAAGTATTAACTCATTTCTCAGTCCTTCGCTGGTGCCTGTATCTCTGCATTAGCTCATATGATAGCAAATTTAATGTATAAGGAAGTCCAAACTTTTTATTTAATTCAGGTACATATTGGTGAATGAAGAACTTAATTTAATCCTAAATTGAATGAGAAGAAACCCAGTGAATTTTGTTACGTTATGCTGCTTATTATAAAGTGCAAAATCATGTCTAATCTTTTTATATAATTGCTCCTTTTCCTAGGAATCATTCTTCGAACTGCTGAAGTAATAGTTCCATTGTTTTGCATAGGAAATTTCATTTAGTTTTTTCCTAATGCCTAACTGAAAACATTCAAATATTTCATTTCTACCTACACTTTCCACTTTTCTCAGAAAACTTTCTTATTAAGTTCATTCAGAAATGGAAACAAACAAGAACATTATTTTGATATAAGGAAATCTGAAAGAAAATAATTTGCAATGCAAATATTTTCAGGTCTTAATTAAAATATATGGTTTTTCATGGAAGAAAACATTAAAAAAAAGAACAATGAGTTCTAAACAAAAGGAAAATTAACATTTTTAAAATGCTTAGTGAGAAAAATGTTTCTCTTTTCTTGATAAATCCAAGCATCTGATATTCTTCATAGTCTTATCTACAATGTCAAATAAGTGTAGCAATTTTAATGACATCAGAATACGATTAAACCAAATTGCTCATTGCTCTTCAGAGTACCTAAATATTTGCCCCCACTCATTTGAGTTCTGTGGAAAGTCTCCTGTTGCCCATAGTGCAAAAACATATATTGGCACTGGTGTTAATGTTGCTGCTATTAGTAGCTGCAGTGGTAAAACAGTAAATTTATCATGAGGCTCAGCTTTCAGTTATCCTAAAATTTTACAAACCAGACATCAGTTGCTCAAAAACTGTAATTGGAGATTTATTTAATCTCATGGAAATAAAACATCAGGTGGTGCTATCCTTGCTAGAGACACCATGTCAGTGGCTAAGACAAAGTGCAGGAAGGCTCAAATTTCCTTTCTCCATCCATGAGAGAAGAGCTGCTTTTCAATGCCACCTTTTTATTATTTTGGATTTTAAAATAATTATCCTCATTTGAATGGAATATTTCCTGTAATGCACACATGCATTTAGGCTTTTCAGCTTTTTCTAATCTAGCTCTTTCTCACTGTTTGGCCACGCAGTTCAACTATTCATGCAAGCTCTCTGTGCACATTTCCCACAAGGAAGAAGCAATTAACAGCTGGACAGAGCTGCCACTGTTCCTTACTAGAATGAGCAACAGTCCTTTATGAAACACTGGGGTAAACAGGAACAGATCTCAAAAAAACCTCCCCCAGTGTATCTTGAAATATTTGCATCAGTAGAAAATATGAGCCACTATATTTACTTACCAAGCTTAGTGTCAAAATTATATTTAAATGGAACATTAGAAAGTTAATATTGGTGGTTTTGTCGTGTTTTGTTTTGTTTTGTTTTGAACTGCCTTAAATCTACTTATTTTCCCCATCCTAGAAAAAAAAAAAATCTTTAAAAACTGAAGTGCCCCAAATTCTTCAAGTCATTGGGATCCCAGAGCTTTTAATAGCTTCCTTATTTTTTCTGTGTTTCTACAAATATTCTTAGGGGGAATACCCACAGTCAGTACAGCAAGTTCTTACCACATCCTGCTAATGCCTACAGCTCATTATTAATGCAGCATGGACCCTTTGAGATTCGCTGAACTAATCAAAAATAATATTAATAATTGGCAGTAGGGATTGCCTCTGGATAAAGAACATTGCACATAAAAGTAGTGTTTACTTAACTTCTGAGGCCATCAGCAAATGTAGATGTTTCCCACCTTCTCAATATCTCTTCTGGTTTGGGTTTTGGGTTTGTTTGTTAGATCACACCGGCTCAAAGCCATACTGAGAAAGTCCATGAACAAATCTAGAGTTGGAAATACCTTCAGAAACTCAAATACTGGTGAGTGGAAAGAGCTGAGCCTTTACTGCTGACTGCTGATGAATAGTTTGGGGTGTTTGGTGATACCTCACTATTCCAGAGCATATCAGAATGTGGGAACTGAGATTTTGCCTCAGGCAGTGCTGAGCAGCCTGGTCTAGTGGGAGGTGTTCTTCCCCATGGCAGGAGAGTTGGAGGTGAGGGATCTTTAAGGTGTCTTCCAACACAAACCATTCTGTGATTCTGTGATTCTATATTTTGTGAGAGAGGCAGGAAAGAAAAGAGTGTTTAGATCTACTAACTAATCTATGCATACATTGCTTACATCTTCTCTTCACCTGAACTCACTGATATTTCAATATTAATTATACTCTATTCTTAAATCCTCTTTTCACTGAACACACTAACACCAGCAGTAACTATACTCTATTCTTCCTTATACATGCTACCTGCAAGACTATCCCAACACCTTTTATTCAGAAAAAAATGCCACCCAAAGACTTTATTAATAGTTGCAGTCACGGGGCGCCATGTCTTTCTCCTTTGTGCCTTCTCAAATAAATGTGAATTTCTGGAATTCATAAAAGGGAATGGGCTATAAAATGTGCAAAGCAAAAATCTTTAATGTGGTGCTTTTCATTTAGTGCTGTGGCATTTTGTTCTCCGAAGTGCCTGCTGTCCTTGGTAAGAGGCATCGTGGCCATACGTTAAAGAGCTGGCTGGGGACTGCGAAAACCTGATTTCAATTCATGGCTTTCCTGGTGCAATGTGGAGTGACCTTGAACAAATGAATTTTTGTCTTTACTCCCTGGTTTTACCGTCCATTAAAAAGAGCCACAGGGATAATAATAGTGACCTTTTTATAAAATGCTGTAAGCTGTAAAGTTGCTAAGTGATAATATTGATGCTGTCATAATAATATTTTCAGAAAATCGCTATAACAGCTGCTGTTATTATTATTTTATATATTTTATAAGGATAACCTGTAACTGAACTGAAACTAAGATGAAAAACTAGAAAGATTGCCACTTATTTTAAAACAGCCAACCAACAATTATTTAATCTTTCTTTTTTCCACACCATGCTCCTCTGTAGAGTTTCAAACATCAGAGAATTTCAGATTGATGGACACAGAACAGCAGGGCTCAGAAAAGGGTAACCACTTCTGTCTCCAAAGAGAACTCCACAGAATCATAGAAGAGTGGGTTAGAAGGGACCTTAAAGATCATTTAGATCATATACTGCAAAATGCAACAGTCACAAAAAAAGAATTTACAAATATTATATTCTTTGTCAACAAATCCTATGCACATCTCTTGCTATTAAGTAAAAAGACTCGTAATCACTGCTGCAGTATTTATGGTCTTAAAGGCAAATCAATAAATGTAATGCCTGGACTTGTTCTCTTCTACCAACCTAAAGGCTGACTGAGTGAGTAAGTAGTGAACAGGAGGTATCTTTTGCATCTAAATTCAGAAAAAGCTGTTAAAGCAAGTTATACTTATGCATTTTTAAAACAAAAGCTTGAAAGTTTCCCAAGAAGGCCTTTCAGTCATTACAAGCATCCATAAATATTTCAAAGCTGCAAGAGTAGAAAGCTTTAAAACTCTGTGAGAAATGCCTGCAGCTGGAGAACAAGGACCACGTTTCTCTGGAGTGGTATCCCAGCAGGTGTTGTAAAGACCCCCACAAAGTTTAAAGGGACTAACTGTGGCCAGGTTTAATACAACTAAACCCACTGAAACCCGTCTGAATCTGCTCTAACTTTTAGCATTCCAGAAAGCCTCAGTGTTCATCCACCATAAATCCAGACACCTGAATTTCCCGGATATATGCGTCCAGTCTCCTAATGGTTCTAGTGCACAAACAAGGAGATCCAGAAGTTTGGGATTCCCGAGTCAGTCATGGGATGGTCCAAAGATGCAAGAATCTAGGAGGCAATTCTAGTAAAACTTCCAGGATAGTCACCCAGCTGTCTCAGGTGTCTCAGGGTTAAAGTGAGCTGGGAGGCTTCTTCATGTCTCTCAGATGCTGTTCTGGGAAATTTTCCTGTAGCTGCTGTTTAAATTATTGCAGTCCCATATTGCATTCCCATGGCCTGTGCTCTCCAAGTGTGATACCAGCCCATGGAAAAAATTCCAGCTAGTTCCAGTAGTAACTCACGGGCCCAAATTTGCACACACACCCCTGGGTCAACAGTAACATCTCTGATATCTCTGCAATCGTGATGAGTTTAAAAGGGAATAGATGAAAGAAGGTTTTACCGTATATAGGTCGATGTAACCTAGTTTAAGTTTTGTATAATTCCATGAACTTCACTAGAGTTGCTCTGTGATAGCTCAGGCAGGAACATGCTGCTCTCATCTTGACATAAAACTGCTTTGGGAAAAGGGATCTCTTTAGGTGACAGGCTGCATTTGCATCTGGCAGCTGTGATTGATATAGTGCTGGCCAGTCCATAATATCACTGAGCTGCAAATGTCACATCTTTTAGAGTCACTAATCACCTGAGGTAAGACCACACAGATGGGTGCATCAAAAATATGAAATACCTCTACTGGGAATACCTGTTGGAGCCAGGAACACCTGCTCATACTTTTTTTATCTCTTTCTGCTTTTAAAGCCACAGTCAGTAAATTTTGCTACTGGAAAAAACACTGTGAAAGAGTTTTGGCTGTAAGAAATGATTTCTGTCATGAAAATAGGACAATATGATGTGATGGTCGAGTCACTGTCCATGAAGGTATTTAAAAGATATGAAGATGGGTTGCTTAAGGACATGGTTTAGTGGTGGTGCTGGGTTAAAGGTGGGACTCGACAACTTTAAAGTTCTTTTCCAGCCTATATTATTCTATTATTCCATGATTCTATGAATGACAATAAAAGTAAATATTTTCACTTGATTCTGGCTGGTTTATGTAAAAGTATTTTTTAATTTCTTGCTCCCTTTCCTGAATTACTGAGGCAACTGGTCAAAGAAAAGAGCATCTCTGTACCCCTATTTAGCTTAAGAAAACTAGATAGGCTTCACCTGAAAAGCAGAGTGGATTACTAGCTTGGAGGAATTAGCACAAATAAGATAAATTAATGTTTTTATGATTTTCAAAAAAAATGTGGAGACCACAAGTTCCATACCCACTGACAGAAGACCATGAGGCAAGGCATGGCCCCTGTTACCAGACTCGTGGTAAAACTGTCCAGGTCATGCTCTGGGTGCTATAGGGGAAGTTTGGAAGGGAGTGATTCCTTGTGTTTAAATATAACCGCAGCTAAATCCAGGAGACCTTTTCCACTCCCTTGATTCAGGCCTCCAAAGGGGCAGATGCAAGATTTTGTGGAGATATGTGCACAGCGAGTATTGCTTTGGTTTGCTTTTTCTTACTTTCTACCCTCCAGCAAATGTGAAGGATAAGCAGTGTTAGAAAACACATCAGAAATTTTGGCTCAGCACCGGTCCAGATGTCTGCATCTTTGCTCACTGTGCTACCAATTGCATCTTTAAAAGACAAGAAACAATGCCCCATCTACTCTGGGGACACTGTAGATGAGAAAAAGAAAAGAAAAAGAAAAAGAAAGCATTTTCTGGCACAGAATGATTCTATCACTGGGCCAAGTGTTTTTTAAAAGCCTCTGGGATCCTGAGTTTAATTTTGCTGTGAGGCTCCAAATCCAGTAAAGCTATCACTGGAATCACATTTGGGAGGGCAATTGTCTCAGGATGACTGGATAGACATTTTGCCTTTCAAGCATATGTCTCTGAAATGGTGGTTGCCACCTGGCAGACTGTTAAATTTCAGCAAGGGATGGAAAATTTATGATTATTTTTCTTAGCTTGAAGAGGAGAGTTTATGATTCACCCCTAACATGACTTTACTGTTAATATGCAGATCCTGTATCATCTGTGCAGGTCCTGTTTCAAAATCCACAAGAATGGGATAACAATCGGGCCCAAAGAGACTTTTGCATCATAATCTTTCTGGTGGAAGAGAGATATACAACAAATCCCCTAAAGAGACATCTGCATTAATTGTAAAATCGGCTTTCATCACACTTAGCTCCTGTAAGATGATGAGCTGCTACCAGATGGTGCAGTTCAAGATGATCTTGGTTTCATACAGGTTCTTTCAATGAAATGCATAGGAATCGGCTTTTTGAAAATGAAGCTGGCAAGTTGTGTTAACTTCTGGATGTTCAGCACAGAGTCAGTAGAATTCAGTCTCACTTCTCTCCTCTCCGGCCATTCAGAGTCTCCATAGCCAGACTGGGCACACACAGAGTGTGGATTTAAATACAGGCTGACCACAAGGAGGTCCTGACGCTGGAAACTACCTCGACATTGGCTATAAAAGTGTCTCTAGAGTAAGGTGTGGAACTGATTTTAACAAATTTCAGGTTAGTGCAACACTTCTTCACTATTTCCAGGGTTATCTTCTTCCAGCTCTCTTCAGGAGTTCAGGAACACACCCAGTTTTCACAGATATTACTTATCTCAAACCGAATTCTTCTATTAATTTTGAACTTTGCCACTATAGTGGATATTTTCTTCATTTTTGTTAGGGTTGGTTTGGTTTGATTTGGAGCTTTTCTAGGCTGCAAAAGAAGCCTCAATGTCACTAGAAGATTCTTGAGTTTTCATAATTTAAATATTTCACAATTTTTTTTAATATATATGTACCTACATATCTATAAATATTTATGAACACATATATATATGCACACACACACGTATACATGTACACCTGTGTATATATATATTGCATGCAAACAGCAAAAAAATGAAAAAGAATCACATGAACATATCACCATCCCTGACGGAAGCTTTTTATGGGTTTCATTCCTTCGAAGCCCAAGGAATCAATTTCATAAGGTGATTTCATGTACTAATTTGATTTTTTTTTACCACGCTTCTGCCATTTGTTCTCATATGAATGCCAAGGGCTCCAATAAAATTTCTTGTTATCTTTTTGTTTTAGAAGCTCTAGCCCAGTCTGATCAAACCAGCATTTGATTTGACTATATCTGAAACACAAAGGCTGTGAAAAAATCTCACCCACACTGAGGTTTCTACAGCTCAGCTTTACAGTCAAGGCTCTGTGGAAGTGGAAGGAAACAGAGGTTGTTAAGTAGAGATTCCTCTATAATATTTTAGACTGTGGAAATTCATATTATTTTAGTACCAATATAGATATCCACATTTTGTCAGAGGAATCTTTTTTCTACTTCCACCGTATATAAAGAATGTACACAGGCAGGTGATTCATCTGACCTGTATTAAAAATCTTTTCAAGATGAGATGACTTTGTCTCTGAAGGTTCCTCTGCCCACAAACTCTCGTAGGATAATAAATTACTCCAATGGTTTATATTTGATCTGATTATTTCCAGTTTGTTCTGGTAGCCATGGTTATCATCAGGCCAGTGCAGTTCTAGAAAAAAACAATAGGAAGAGTGGGTAGGTAACAGCTTGAGGTTTTGAACATTATTTCACCATAATGACAGGAATCATTTTTATTGTAAAACATGCTTTTCCTTCACTTGAAGAAGCAGCAATCTTATTATTCCCTCCCTCAAAATTGTTTCCTTTCAAAAGATTACTATCAAAACTACTAAGGATTGTAACACTGCTGACCACATAGGTACAAGTGATCAAACACCTTCAAATGGTGAAATCACTTTAACTACACTTTGTTTGTGTACTGCTTTCCAAAGGCCAGGTTATTTCCCTCCTTTTATTCAAGGGCATTTTATGGAGTCAATCAATTTTAGTTAAGCATCAGATTTTCCACTTCTGTTTCCACCTCCAAGATTAACAGGCATAATTAAAGTGTGGTTGCTAAGCAAAATGCTGATTACCTTTTTGATGGGTAGAAAGCTCCATCTGGATGTTTCATAGCTTTTATTCATTTTACACAACTGATTTATTTACCTTTAAATATTATAGAAATATTTTATGGTTATACAGTGTAAAACAATAACAAATTCATGCAAATACACAGAGTTTTTAAGTCCCTAAATCTAGAAGGAAGAGAAAGGGGAATGAACCAGAATATAACCAGCAAGTACAGATCAGCAAAATATCATGATAAGAACTTCAAAATTTGCTTAGGGAATAAAGTAAAATCAAATTCAATGATGGGTTTTTAAAAAGCATTAAACATTGATCTATATCTAAAAATAATGTCATAAAAGTGAATTTTTAAATAGCAAGACACAAGATCTACAGAGTTATGAAAGAAAACAAAGTTAAAAACAAATTATTCTTGCATAAGAAAATCTATTTAATGTTTGGAATTTTACTGCTGAAATAATTAATTTGTTATTGAATTAAATTTTGTTGATATAAATAATCATACACATGGAGCCTAGGGTTGGTTATTTCAGTGAGTATCTACCAATATACAGACAGTGAGAAATTCTTCTTGTTTACATCAAAAAACATTGTAAAACAAAAAGTTTCCATAGTACTGAAGGAAATGTAAGTATTGACGTCATATTCCAAATAGCAGAAGAACTAAAAATACACTTAAAATTACCTTTGAATTTTCACTCTTGTTTTATGGAAGAAGTTAGGAAAAGAGATTACCAAGATGGTGGGAGTTCCTTTTTTTGGATTCCTTTTTCCGTATTAAGATGCATTGTTTTAAAGCACTTGTGAAACATTTCATACCGGACACAAAGGAAATTTCTCCTTGCTTTGGTAAAATCTTAATCTGAATTATGACAAAGCAAGTACATTTCAGCAGATGGAGTAAGTGGCAGCAGATTTTCCCTTCCCTTTGCTGATCCACCACCAGTCCCATCAACAATTAGAATAACAATTTATTCACTTGCATTGCTCTGGTGCTTTTGGGGTCACGCTGCTTCAGCAGCTGGAGCAGCAGAACATCCCTGGAACCTGGAATTCTGCTACTCCTGCCTGCAATTTCAGTGCCAGCCTATTCAAGATGAAAGTTCAAGTTTGTGTTCCAATCCCTTGGCACACAAACCCCAATAACCATTCAGCAAGAGCATCTCTCTTCTCCTGAGCTATTCATTGCTCTGCCACAAAACCCTGTTGGACAATCTCTCTGGAATTTAGCACGTTATGACTATTACAAGAGTTTGTACACTAATGACTCAACCCTTCCCATTTTAAATTAATAAATAAAATTCTAAATAAGATGAATGTGAAATCCCACATGTAAGGTGGTGCAGCCCCACAGGTCAGTAGAGGCTGGGGAACAAGTCCAGGTGCCACAGCTCTGAAGAAAACCCCTTGGGGTCAGGGTGGGCAGCAGGCTGTACCTGAGCCCTCATGATAACAAAGGCAGGCTCTTCTCAGGTTGTGAAAAGATGCAGTGGGTGAAAGTTTCAAAAAGGAACATTCTGGTTAGATTAAATGAAAATTTATTCACTGTGTTGCTGCAAAAACCTGTGCATAGAGGGGTGACCCCGTATCTGTACTCAAGAGTTTTAAAAACTTTGATGGACAAGGTCCTCATAAACCTGCCCTAACTTTTTTGTCAGTCCTAACTGAAAAGAAAGTTGAAATAAAGACCTGGAGGTTTTCCTCCTCACATTGCCCGTGCTTCAACTCCAACCTCCCCAGTCACATCTGGTTGTCTCACAGGTAATTTCTGCAGACTTGGTCTCCTTCACATTCTCTGGCCTTGTCCCTGCCAGCCAAGGCTACCAAAATTTTCCAAGTTTAGACTTTGCTCTTTCCTTACGCAACAGCCTCACTGAATTCCTTGGGATTTGCTCCCAAATCCATAATAGTTTATGGACGACAGTTTATAATCCGACTGAAATATTACAATCCAAAGGAAAGGCAATTCAGTTTCCTGGAGGAAAGGCATTCTCCTGAATTCTGGGGAAATCTTTGCAGAGGGACTTCTTCCTCCAGAGCCGTGCTCACCTCTTTGCCTTAAAGTTCAGACTACTCAGGTATCATCAGCCCTCAAATACCTGGCTACTTATTGGGTATTAATAAAAAACAACTGAGCACACAAATAAATGGGTGAAAACGCTATTTTCTCAGCCATGTTTTTCTGGTTCATATTATCATTTTTTTCAAATATAAAATTGTTTTGTTTTCTTGGCCAGTGTTTCCATACTGCCTCGTTACTTATGTGGAAAACTAATTAACAGGCACAATGTATTGCACTGCAGGCTTCCTGTGTTGTGTAAATTAAGAGGATGATGAACTTCTCACTCCCATAATTTTTCTTACAGTTCTGTCACTCAGTCTGCTACCACTCTCCAAACAAAACATGAAACTTCTTCCTTTATGTTTCACAGGTCACATTCAAAAGGGCAGTGCTTTATTACACATGTAATTAGAACTCATTTTCCCAATAAAAAATCTGGTGTTTGTTTAACAACTCCAGGAAATTAATTATTTAATTATAATAATTATAATAATCCAGTTAAGTGCAGGAAAGATATCCATCCTCAGTACTATAAAAACATGGTAATGTAAAGTAGTATCTTTACAAAGAGATTTCTCAAAGCCAGTAACAGGGATTGGAGACTAAATTGTCCATGAGTATAAATGGAAGTTGGTGCTTGATTGTCCTCTAGTTCTTTAAAATTCCTCCCTTAGTGATATGAGCAAACTTGAAGAGACATCTTGTCTCCTGCTTTAGGAGCAACATGAAGCTGGATCCCGAGCTGACATAAATCAACACAGCTCTGACAGGTCTCTGTTGATTTATACCAGCTGAGAAATTGTGTCTCTGCACAGATATCTATCGCTGAGCTGTTGAATGATTAATATTCACATCCTTATTTAGCTTTCTACCTTTGTCTTGGGTTTGTTTTTCTTCACATCCATCAGATGGTTCCTGAAAAGGTATTTTGTACTAATTTATTTCTACCACATGCAGTTCTAAGATTGTCTAAAACTGCAGTGAATGTTTCCTAAGACTGTTAGAAATGGAAAGGTTTAGAGAGCAAAACAAAAACATTTTCTTTTCTAAGCTGTTTTTTTTTCAATTTGTGCACACTATACTTATTCATTTGGGAGCAGGGGAAATGTTGCCTGCTAACAGAGAAGGAAAACATTTATTGGTAACAGAACCTTAACGTGTCCATATCACTGTATTTCTCTGATTTATATTAAAGGAAATATATTTGTGCTCATTACAGAGAAAATTGACCATTTTGCATGAAAAGACATGGTGTAATTATCATCATATTGGCACAGAACTGCAAAAAAGGGGACAGAAGGACATAATAGCGTGTTTTAAATACTGCCCTTCATCCCAGATCTAATTTAATTTTTTTGTAGAGCATCTTTGAACCTGAAATTTAGATGTTGTCCCCTTGCTGTGAATTTGACTCCAAAGTATTTTTCTTAAATCACATGTGTAGGTCTCTATACAGGAACCCCTCAGTACTGCAGTGAGGCTCCAAAAGAGCAAACTGTATCACACTGTTATTAAAAGAGTCCAAGGAGTGCTTCTAACGCCTGAGATGCCCACCTGAAAAACAGAGACTAGACAGGAATAAGGGAATAAAAGTAGACATTTACTTGAAGGGCCTTCAAAGGTACACCCTGGGCAGGCCAAAGGCTACACCCAAGATGGACCCTGGGTCACAGGTTTGTCACACTTTTATAAGTTTGGTTCATTTGCATATCAGTGTTGATTCTCCAATTAAAGCCTCAGTTAATGATGTAATTTCCCCAAGCTTACCCTGCTTCTAAGATTTTGGCTTACACATTTTGGGCCTAGGACAGTCTGGATGTCCTTGAAGAGCAAGCTCGGAGAGGTTTGTTGTGTCCAACCAGCATGAGAGAACAGTGGTTAACAGGCCAGAGTTTTACACTAAGCAGTACTGGATTTGAAAATATAAAAGTTAAAACCTAAGGCATCACTTCTATTAGAAATTATGAACTCTTCTTCAATACAAAAAAAAACCCAAATCAAACCAGAAAATTAAAATAGAGATAGTGGCATTCAGAGCTGTTGATTCTAAAAAGAAAACAGGGGGGAAAGCAGTGATGAAATGGTGGCAAACCCATGGGTCCACCCTGGCACACGGGGGAGCTGATACCTTACAATTAAGTCTCCAAACCAGCTACAGTTCAATTAAGTTCCCTTCAATAAAACATCTGTCATTGTGGAATTTGCATAGGCAACCTGCTTCAAAGAAATATGCTTACTTAAATAGAAATTAGATCAATATGAGTATTTTATGTATTTCTTCCGAGATCACGTGCGAGGTATTGATGAATTTCTTGCTTAATTTTCTTCAGTCTCTCCCCTGTGAGTGATTTATAAAGAAAAGTCTCAGAGAAGCAGTAATAATTCTTTAGGGCATAAATACCACATCTGTACACCAACCTGACTGATAGCATGGTGGCAGAAATTTAATGTTTATTTATGTACATGGGAGATTCAATTTAATATTGGCTCAACTTTTTTATCACTATTTGTATTTGCTTGCATACTGAAATGTGGGTAATTTCAGAACATGAATAAATTCTTCCAAATAAGCAAAAGGAGAAATCTGATAGCTTCCATTGCTTACACATTTCCTGGAATTATTAAACTATTTTTAAACCCTAAATTCCATTTTTTTTTAATTTAATTGATTTGAATACAAATAAACAAAAAGCTTGCACAAGGTGAAACTCATCCCTGCGCCTCTGTGCCTATTTTAACTATTTAAGCCTCATTTCAGAATTTGTGTTCAGGCATTATTCCAGTCCCTTCTTCGGGGATTTTCAGGACACCTTGAAGCTGACTGTAGCCACTAGGATATTTTTTTTTTCCACACAACAGGTGAGGAGCAGAACCAGGTACAGATATCAGCTCATGTAGAAGAGACATGGGTCTGGCTTTCCATCCCTGGAAGTGTCCAAGGCCAGGTTGGAATGGGGCTTGGAGAAACCTGGTCTAGTGGAAGGTGTCCCTGTCCCCCAGGGGAAGAGGGGAAGATGAAGCTGGATGATCTTTAAGGTCCCTTCCAACCTAAACCATGCTACGCCTTTGTAAGTTAATATTCTGACTATTAAAATACAGATACACAGCTTGTGTGATGTTATATATGATTTGCTGTTTGGTTTGCTGGAAGATATCTGCAGAGCACTCCTAAACCACTAAAAGAAGGATGTTTGATGGAAAACTCCAACAAGCAAACTTCCCCAGCTGCTCTCCCAGAGTGGAGCTGGGAAGAAAAGCTGCAGAGAGGGGAATGTGCTGCTGTAGCTGTGCAGATAAAACACAACTCAGATAACTGAGTACTGGGGCACAGCCTCAGCCCTCGCGACAGACAGATCTGAGAGGACTGGCACCGAACTGGGGAACCTGGAGGCTGGAATGGTCCAAGGATCACCCAGCAATGGGGGAATGTGGAGTAAAAGCAGGTCAGCTGCACTGCAGGCTCAGGCTGAGCAAAGAGAGGCTAAATTTGGCTGAATTTGTGCAATCCTACCAGAGAAGGGCAGCATTTAGAGCTACTGTTCCTAACAAAATATGTAGGGGAGGGCAAATAGAAAATTAGAAGGGTGGGTGGGGGAAAAACCCCCAAATTATTTGAATTCCCCCCAGTGACTCTGAAAAACAAGAAATTATTTTTAAAACTTTCAACACTATCACACATTCCAGTGGCTGACTGAATACGTACCTCTGGTTCTGCTCTGTTCTTTTTCTGCAGCTATGAAAGATAAACCTGGAAATTGTTCTGCTAGCCTTCACTGCTTTTTAAGCTTACTTAGGAGATTGAAGATTCCATAGGTCAAATAAACACAAAAATATGATTTTTACTCTTTTTTTTATTTAATTAGGAGCTTCTCATTTATTTCAAATGACATTTTTGCTGCCTTTAGTATTCTCCTGAATTTTCTAAATGTTTTTTTCTGTTAGATGCTTGCAAAGCTTGCTGGTGTCTGCAAGTTATTAATAAGGACTACATTAAACCAGTCCATCAGCCCTGGCACTCAATCACAGCAAGTGAAACAGATGTTCTACTGCAATGTCTCCCTAGACAGGGCTACAAGGAAACCTGTTTTCTTTGACTTTTAGCACTTCTTGATTGACCATAGTGTATTCGGAATTAAAACCTTTTAACTTAACTGTTAGTAACAGAGGAAATTGTCCATCTACAATGCTGACTTACTCAAACAGGACTTTCGATGTCTTCCTTTAGTTCTCACCTATAATATAAAAAGGCAGATTAAAAAATAAAAGGGTTGAAATTCCTTATTCAGAAATCAGATAATTTCAGGTCTGAAAGTGTGGATAAATACTAATCAAGTATTTACAAAGACATTTTTAAAGAACACTGATTAAATGCCCAAATATTTGTAAAATAGCTCCATTTTTGGTTTTGGACATGTTTAATTTTGTTTGTCATCACCTTATTTCATGAGCCCAGCTTTGGAAAACAGAATTGTCCAGTAGTGCAGTCTTGAAAGAAGTTTTTACCAGTGGAAAGACCAGAGGTAATGACATAGAAATATCATCATTTAAGAAACAAGCCCTAGTGCTGGCCATGTCATTGGTAACTTTTAAAAAAACCCATGAAATAAATTTTACAGACCTAACAACTGATGTATCAAATTATGTCTTAAAGATGAGTACTGGGAAATCAATTATGATGATTTTTGAGGCCATTATGGTGTTTCTCTTCCTCTCAGTCAAAAAATAGTTGCATTTACATAAAGAGACAATATAATTTCTTGGGGTGTAATCAACTGTGAGCTTGATTTACACAGAATCAAGGACCAGTTGAGGCTGGAAGGGGTCACAGGAGATCATCCAGTCTGACTAAAATTCAGCCCTGACCCAGGCAGGGTCTTTGGGAGCAGGATGCTTAGGACTTCTTCCTGTTTTTCCTTTGGAACTAAACTTATGGAAAGCCACATCAGGTGGGCTGTCAGTATGAACACCACTAAACACATGAGTTTTTTAAAGCTGAGGTGAGTGTTTTCAAGGAGAGCGTTTCTCATAAGCGTTTGGAAATGTCAGTGGCTACAACTTATCTGTCAGGCTTACAGACTGACAGTATTAGATCCAGGTAATGCATTAAGCACAAGCTTTCATCAGCTGATTTGGCTTCTCTGTCACTTCTGCACAGCACTGTAATGCTGATATTGGCTTAAAAACTCGGTGTTACTTGGTCACATATTTTTAAGCGCATTCTCAGGCAAGAGAGATCATTGAAATACTGCCAAAATAAAGTTTCCAAGGGGAAAAAAATGCACTTTTACTGAGGTAGAAAAGTTTAATGGGAAAGGATTGTACTAGAAAAAAAGAAAATTCAGAGCTGGGGTTTCAGCTCTGAATTTGGGGGTTCTTTGTAGATTTCAAGGCACTTTATAAAACTGCTAAATGTGATCCTCCCTATGTTACAAACGTGGAAAGACCAAGTCAAACCTCAGCTTATGATAGCTGGGTTCTCAGGTGCATGTTTCATCTGCTGAGCAAAAATAGCTGGATTTGCAGAAAGGCAGAGGAGCCTGAAAAAAACTCATTGTAGGGAGCACAACTCCAGCCCAGGCAAAACTAATCACAGAATCATTGAGGCTGGAATAGACCTCCAGGATCATCAAGCCCAGCCTTTGACTGGTCACCACCTCTTCAACCAGACCAGAGCACTAAAAGTCAAGCAGATCTTCTCAGCCTAAATTTTGCTGCCACAGAGATAACAGCCTGGGTCTCTCCTGAGCCTGTCCTGAGGGATGAGTGAGGGCTGTGGCAGATGTGCTACGGATGAGGGAGAAAGGATAAGCAGTGCTTTCAGAAAGGGCTACAGCTGCCACCACATCACATGTTCGCAGTGTCACAACCTTGCCTCTTTTTCCTAGGGGCAAAACACACAGGAAATCCTTGTTCTTGTCTCGCTTCCACCTGCCTCCTGCAGCACTCAGCTGTCTCTTCTGCCTGCCCCAGGAGCTAATAACACTCTCAGCAAGTCAATGAAAAAGATACAAATCATCTGCCAGTCAGTCCTGTCTGTCACCGAGTGGTCCACTCTCCTACCAACAGATAAATCTACTGTGACCACGCTTGTCACTGTCCTGGAGGTCAAAGCTGATGTAAACCAAAGGGACCTGGTTTATGCCTCCCGAAAATAAGGCCCATTCAATCTGTCTGTTTAAAAACTGAAAGGCATAAACAATTACAATCACTTCAAAGATTTCACTGTCCTAGCTTGTAACAAGTTCCAAAGCTTATCTGTGTTGATAACAGACTTTTCTCTCTCTCCTGGCTGATTTGCTTGTTTGACCCACTTTTTCAGCACTTTCCCTAAAGGTAACACAAAACCTTTCTGAGTTGCTCTTACAACTTTTGATCATATTTAATAACCAGGACTTCTTTTTGAAGGCTGTGTGTGACTATTCGCACTGGGACAAATCCCAATGGCTTTTTGTTGTCCAAGGGATTATTTGCATATTGGGTCAGGCAGCAGATCTCAGCAGCTCTCTCAGTCAAATATACAGAACTTGAACAAAAAAGGTGAGATTGGCTTGTTATGTGTGTGATCTTATTTTTTCCCATAAAAAAGTGACAGTCACCCATTACTCAGAATCCAGCCCACACGTGGGATTATGGACATCTGATAAACTGCAAGGTATCTGAAATATGCTGAAGGGGTTGGCAGACATGACAGGGGGATTCTGGAAGCTGTACCTACTCTCCTCTTCCTGTTTCCACTTTTACTCATGGCTCCAATATTTCTGTCTCAAAACCCCTGTAAATTACCCAGTTGTCCTTTTTAGTGGACAGGGAACACTCGTGACTCAATACCAACTTGCCAGCAACCCAAACCCATAGATCTCTTTCTCTGGAGCTGCTCTCCAGCCTCCTGTCCCCCAGTTTAGACGTAGAACCAGGATTGCCCCAGCCCAGGTGCAGAATCCAGCCCTCTGGAGGTACTGGTTTTCCTTCCAAACTGTTAAAGGAGTCTATACCTGATTAGTTCAAACTTAAATATTATAGAATTATAGGAGCAAAGAATGGTTTGGGCTGGTAGGTGCCTCTAAAGGTCACCTAGTTCAACCCTCTGCAATATTCAGGGACATCTTTAACTAGATCAGGTTGCTCAGAGACCTGTCTTGACCTTGAATGTTTCCAGAGATGAGGATCTACTACTGTTCTCGGAAACCTGCGCCAGTGTTTCACCACACCTGTTGTAGCAAACTACTTATATCTAGACTGAATCAACACTCTTCTACTTTAAAACCACTACCCCTTGCCCTATTTATCTTGCAGACATGTAAGCTGAAGCAGTCTTAGTGTCCCAAATCACATTTGAAGCAATGCTCATTAATATGGAGTAAATATTGGTAGTACCCTGTTAGATTTTTTTATTGTATATTTATTATGATTTTGTCCTGTCAGCTAAATGCCACATTGTCAAGATTTAGTTATAAAGTGGGGACTGATATGGTAATGATGGCAAAGCAAAGCAGAAAGCAAGCAAACAGCATTTTTTTTAGCAATTCTTTCTTTTTATTTGAGTTTGAGAGTAATAATTTAGAATATGGATTCAGCATCAGAGATGTACAGGTACTTTTCTACACAGGAGGGAGCCTTCTAAGTTCTTGGTCGATGCAGACCAAGTCAATGAATTTAGTGGATTTTAGGAGGATTTCAGCTGGCCCCAAAGCACAAGGAGTTTTACCACCTGAGGTAAGATTCTAGATTCCAGGGTTAGCTGCTTGAATTGAGTGACAGAATCTCACTTGTAGCAAAAATCCTTTTATGGAATAATTCCTTGTATGTCTGCACTCAGGAGATACTAGGAATCCCCTCTTGGGGAGGGTTGGGAGGTCAAGAAGCAGCAAAGGGATGAGGGAGACAGGGCCATAACAGATGACCTACTCAGCATTTCTTTTACTCTCATCTGAAAGCACCAGGATGTGTTTCTGAGTTATCAGTAACTCACTGGCAAGTTCTGTGGCTAATTAGCAAAATCACTTTAAACAGTGGATGACTCTTTAAAATAGGAACCAAAAGCCAGCAGAGAAATGCAGGGTAGAAAACCTCTCAGCACTTCTAAGGCTAATGCAGAAGGAAAACATCTCCTGAAAATGGTTTATCCTGGCTTAAATGAGTTCTAAAATTCCTTGTCCATACCTCCCCATATTGTACATAGGGAATATTCGACTAAGGTAGGTCTACATGCCTGGATTTTTGATTTTTGAGGTAAAGTGACATGGATCTGAACTGCCCTGGTCAGGTGACCAGGGACAAACCAGGGCTTTAGTGTTTAAAACTCAAGTGAAACATTCTAATTAATCATTACGGGACTCAGAGAAGTCACATATTTTTCATTTGGAATATTTTAATTGTCAATCACTCTTCAATGAACTTGAGATATCTTATTTGTTGAAACTTTATCTCACTTCAGCTTCTTTTCTTTATCTGCTCCTCATTACTATGATGAAAGGCATGAAATCAAAAAGCTTTAATTTAACATGAAACCCGATGTCATTAAACCTGAATGAAGATAGAAGTGGGGAAAAAAAATAAGAATCCAAAGTGCCATGAAAAAAAATACCAGAAACTTGCACCAGAGTATTCCACATTACCTTTATCAACTCAAGAAATATAAACGAAAAAGAAACCAATAAAGGTTGAGGAAAGCCCATGCTTAGGACAGAGTCTGATAGTGCATTGCTGTCATTCAAGCAAGTAAAAGTTAAATTTAACTATGCTAATGCAATTTTTAACTAGAGAAATCATTACCTGAACAACAGTGCTATTTCTTGGAGGGAACTTAATGAGTTTTGCCTGAAACAGCAACAGGAGGTTTTTCTTTCAAAAAGTAAAGCACAGTAAAGAGTGCTGGAAGACAGAGCTTTTACCAGGATTTGGTTGCAGATGAAAAATGGAATATAGCTATTGTATTTTACAAGGAATCAGCTCCTCCTCTATCCCATTGACTTTCAGGTTTAACAGCAGAGGACAATTCATAGCAAAAAGGCATTAACTTCATTTGCATTGTGAGTTAATAACAGATGAAGTTCTTGCCAGCCAGCTCCTTGCAATGCACTGAAGGAAGCATAGAATTGATTTAGTACACCCAGTAAAATTAAGTGGACATTTTGCAATGCCTGAATTAATTGCAGGATGTATTTTTGTTTATTACTTCCAAGGGAAACTTCAGTGGTTCTCATTAAATGCATGGATGGATGGATGGGTGGGTGAATGATTGATGATACAGGATCAAATATAGCCAATTATTTTTCCATTTCTTCTAGGCATATTGCTCTATTAAGAACCAGAATATAGCAATAACAATCAAACTTAGCAGAGCCATCCTAATTTGCTCTTTAAGGCTGAAATTCAGCCCTGTGAATATGCACAGCAAACACCCTTTTGCATTTCTCCTTCCCCCCCACAAACACTTGCATTCATTAACAAGACGCTGACATTTACAATAAGGACAGATTTTCAAACGCATTTATTTTAAAACTGCAAAATAAGTAATCACATTTTCTGAAGAGGTTGCTCGTGTTGGTCATTCACAGCAAACGCCACCCTCCTCTGAAGGACACAGCCCAGCTGCCCACTCGGGCCTGAGAGGAGCTTCCTGGAGTCAACAGTAGGAGGAAGTAGAGAATAATTTCATTACCCTGTTTCAAACCCTTCCTTAAAATTTGTGATGTGAAAAGGAGTAGATAAAAATAGTGGATAAATATATCTGTTCAAAAACCAGGGGAGGGCTCAGTCCGTGTTTTTTTTGTGCTAATGGGGCTCAGCAGCGACAAGGGGATGCAATTCACACGGTGCATTCCAGCTCTGAGTCAGGGCTGTTCCCTTGTGTTCACCACTGCACACAGCACTGTTTGGAAAGTTGTTTTACCATCTAAGCAAACAGAAGAATACTCCAAAGTGGAGGAAATTGCTGTCTTGGGCATGTACCCTCATCCTGGTTAATATCTGTGGCCTCACAGCCTCTCCTTTCCCACTCTATCTGTCTACACCCAAACTTTACTGAAGACCTAAAATGTTATTTTCAAACAACAAAGCCCATTTTTAGTCCTGTATTTTTATTATGGTGGAACCATGATCCATTAGATAATTCTCTCCAGCCCAGTTAACAGCACCCAGAAATCTGTGACTGATCACACTTTGCTTTTTGGATCTTCATTCACCCAGACTAGAATTCAGTTCAAAATTCCTTAACTTGGAACTGCTGCAGCTGTCATTTGAAACTTCAGCCTGCTTTTGTGTGGATTTTTTTTTTCAATTTAACCTTACACTTATTTCTAGTTTCTGAAGTTTGCTTTAGCTTTGTGTTCACCTCCTCAGCAAAGGTAAGCCTCCCTCCGAGTTCAGACATTCTTCTCTTGAGCAAAACTTTCCTTCCTCGCAGCGGGTTCCCTCTTCCACCTTACAATCACACACTATCATCCCTCTCCAAAGATGTAACAGTGTATGCATTCCCAGAAAGTGTCTTCATTCTGCCAGAATTTCTCACGTTTATGGACTTCAAAAAAATCCACCAGATATTTCGTATTTCTCTCTCAGAGCTGATAATCTTGTTTTACATAATTTTAACTTTTTAATTTTTTTTATACTCTCCATGTCAAATCCAATTAGTCATGTGGTTTGCCTACATTCACCTTCAATAAATGTATGTGAGATCTTCTAAATACGGTTAATTCGACCCCACCACCTCTAAATTATCTATAGGCTGCTTTGACCACATTTTAAATAGAGATGTCCAGGGCATAGCACATCTGTGCAGCATCAGCTCCAGGCACGGCCTTGTTTTAGTACCCCATTGTAAATAAGAAATAAATCTGCCTTATCATACCAGGGTAAAAATGAAGTAACAGAAGGTTTAGTAACATGAGAAACATTTTATTTTCTCAGAAGCTAGACCTAGTAAGCTGCAGCCTCTACACACTGAGCTGTTTAATCAATTCTGCATTGACTTCAGTAGTCAAAACATTTATTTTGAATGTCATTTATGTTTAAATTGATTCCTTTTATTTGATCCCTTTCTGAACTGATCCTGAATCTTTAAAGATATGGGTTGTTTATAAACATTTATTTGATAACTGGGATGATTAACTTGTACAGTTTTTCATCTGTTGCATTAAGATGTTTTATATGTTTTCTTTTGCTGTTCATTGATGACTTCCAAGTCTATTGTCACTGATTTCTGCTGTCCAACAGCGAATGGAAATGTTTTGGTTGGGAGTCTAGACATGCCCATGGAAATCCTTTTGAAGAACAGTGATCTTGAAGAAATATCTGATCAAATGGAACTTTTGCTGAAAAATCTGTGAAAGGTTCCGGAGGGGTGAAATCAACTCATGGCTTTCTGAGGAGTTCAGGGATCACCATGCTCAGACCAATTACCTTGAAACAATCTCAGCATCAGATCTGTACCCTTTGCCAAGCAATGCATGTTTCCCAGTTCAGATATCAGTGTTTGGATGAAAACATGGTGACAATAACGCACTGCAGCTCCTTCCCTGCCACAGAGCAGGTGAGGAGGAGGAGCACAGCCCTGTGATAACGCCTGCTAAATCCATCACTACTGGTGCTGAGAGGTGGCAAAAGCCAGGTTTCAACTGCATCTGCCTGGGACAGCTGAGTTTAGGGTCTGGTGCCAGGAATTAATTGGAACCAAAGCCGATGATCATCCAGCTTGTGTCTTGATCTAAGTGCAGCCACACAAAATTGTATTTGTGTTCCAGCTACTCCCACGTGCAGCGTGAGGAGGTGATGAGGCTGAAATCTGTCAGCACAAAACTAGAATGTGTTTAACACATAGTGGTGTTAGTTTGGCCATAACAGAAGTCCTTTAAGTTCTCATGCTTTTTTGTACTATTATTTATTCAGATAAAATACACCTAACTTCCTCTTCAAATATAGCTAAAGCCTTATTTTAATTAAAAAGTGGTAAAGTTTCTTTTAGATTAAAAAGACAGCCAGTCTTCTGAGATATATGAAAACTGCAAGGGGAAAAATTGTAGCCCATACGTAAGTGAGTTGCAGTTGTGATGTTGAGGTTAGAGTGAAATCAGCTTTAAAATAAGATTCTTGAGACTCACCCACATCCTCCATCTCAGGCACTGCCTTTAGAACTAAGTCTGCTCTATGGAATTTCCAGTCTCAGTGTCACAATTCTGTGAGTCTCAGATGAGGGCTTCAGCTCCCAGTTAACAGATACTTTCTTGACAGCAGATCTGATCTTTAGAGCTGCCAGTCTTTACAACTGAGAGCCCTCTTGCTCCACCAAGGAGCTGCAGAACTCCTGCTCTTTGTGCTGTCAGTGAAGGCAGGTAGTTGTAAAGAATCTGATTTTTCTTTACAAAAGAAAGCCTTTTGCTGAGCCATGCTCTGGTTCTGCCTGGATTTCTCTGTTGTCCACATGGTGAGTCTAAAGCAGACAGTTTAGGTATGTGGCTCCCCAAAACTAGGTAAATAAGAGAAATATAAGGATTTTTCCAAAAGTGAGCAAACTAGAACAACCACGGCAACGTTGTCCAAAATTTCTGCACTTGTTTTGTAAAAACAGAAAAAAAACCCCGCCCAACAACATTTCTTTATAGCGAGATAGAAAGGACCCTCTTTTCAACTCTACCTGACAAAAACAACATCAGTGTTTGAAAAGGTTGAAGTAGATATTGACTTGATCTACTACAGTTTGTTTGCAAAAAACCTCCTCCAGCAATCAATGCCTGTGCTCTCTGGAAGTGCAGTGTCAATTCTGACCTTCAATCATGGATCAAACTGTCTTGATTTTTATCAGGAACTAAAGAAACAAATGGATTCCTTATTTATCTGGTAGAAATTTTCTCTTTGACATGAGAATATATTAGGCTAACATGAGGTTTGGTAGCTGCACCACTTCATCATTTTTTATTTGGGAAATAACAGACAAAGAGAAGGTCTTTGTCTTTCAGTTTGTAAAAGGAAGCTTAAAAATGCAGCTTAAAGCTGCATTATTACATGGCAGTAATTATTACATGGCTGTCATTTAGTTGTGACAGGCTTCAGCCTGTGCCAGCTTTTCTTCCTTTCTCAAGCCAGATTTTGCTAATGTCTACAGCCTATTTAATACATTAGTGACGAAGCAAATATTTCTGCTGAAGCAACCACCCAACCATAAGAGCATCTGTGTGAAAAATTCATGTGCCTACACAAGTGCATGACAACCTCTAATAGGAATCCATATCCCGTAACGCTGGAATCAGGTGCATTTCTAACAAGCTGCAGGTGGAGACATGAAATTAATTGCAAGGCCCTTGATAACTGTTTAGACTTCATCTTAAATATGCTGGTGAATCTGTCATTTTTTGGTAATTTACTTTTTGTTGGATTCAGTGCTCACAATAAAGAGCCTCATCTCTTGCCTCTCTCCAAGGCATGTGATGGACACAAAAGCTGTCCATGAAGAGAAGGAAAATGAAACATTAAAAAGGAAAATGCAGATTGAGGTTAGGAGATAAAAGCTGTGAGAGGAAAAAAGAAGACAAACACAGAGTTGTGATAGGGAGAGAAGAAACAGAAATCTAATTTTGGTGGAATGGAAATCTGCCAGCAGTGATATGGTGGGACACTTGTGTCACACCAGAGATGTTACCCTGTGCAAAGGCTCAGTGTCACTAAGTTTAAGAAGGGGAGCAAGTAAAAGACGATTCAAGCTCCACCACACTGCAAAGCTGAGTAGATTTTCTGATAGCCTAAAAACAAATCCCAGCTCTGAAATATTTTTTTTTTATTCTCACACCACAACAAAACACTGCTGTTTTACCTCCTGTGGGATGGATAAGAGGTGTACTGCCAGATTCAACCAGTGAAATAGCTGCAGTTCTTACGTATTCTCCTTCTTGGTCCCAACCTGACGGTTCTGTGCTTGATTGCTTCTCTGCAGGGAAGTCTGATGATCGTGTTTCCTGAGGAATATTAAAGCCTGGAGTGCCACAGAGCACACCTACCCAGCAGAGCACACCGCTGCGGAAAGGCACCCCGCTGGTTTAGACGAGGCACCGTGTCTGCCTCTGCTCCGTGCTCAGCCCGGCACAGCACGGCCCGAGAGACAGCAAATCCTCCTCGGAGCTGTGTCCGAGCACAGCAGCCGGGGCAGCCTCTCCCCAAATACCCTCTCACCTCCAGCTGGTTGTCACTGGTGTGCCCCCTTTCCTGAAGCCCCCCAGAGCCCCCACCAAAAGCTGGGCTCAGGTGCACCTGCTTTGGGATCCAGCTGCTGTGAAAGCACGAGTTCCCTGCACATGCCGCAGTCTCAGGGATGCTGTTCTCTCCATTTGCGTGGGATTAGCCAGGATTTATCTCCTCCCAGAACTGAGGTTCATCTCAGCAAATCTGTGTGCCTAGCATCTCATTTTGCTTCTTGCCTGGGTTTCCTCTGCGTTTAACAGAGAGCTAATCAGGACACGATTCATCTCACCTATCTCGGACATTATTTTGGGGATGTGATTGACCAGTCTCTGCTGGTGTTTGTCTCAGTTAACAAGTGCTTGATGACTGGCATAGCCTAAACACTCAGCCAGTAGACAGCAAAATTTAGGTGGGGCATTTCAGGAATATATGACAAAATATTCCTATTGTTCAGTTCCATGAAGCCAGGCTCAAGTCAATGAAGCTTAAAATTCAAACAAGAACAGCAGCTCGTGGGTTTTTTTGATCTATCACTCTCCTGAGGGGTTCCTCTCTTGTCACCTTCTCCTACCAACAAGTTTTGACTGTATTGCACACTTAAAAAAAAAAAAATAAACAAAACTCCTTCAACATAATTTAACTGGACAAAGGTAGACAGATGAAACCCTGAGTATAATCAGCTTCCTGCCCTTTTTGATATGAAGAAAGAGGGATTCCAGTTGTCCAGTCCAAATGATGTTTGCATATTGCTGCATTGAACTAATTCATGATGACACAATTCCCTTGTTGTCTGATGAGCCTTGGTATCCATCATTTTTCTGTAAACTGTCCTCAAATGTAGTCTCTCAGCTGGTACAAAGCCCTGAGGAGAGGCAGAGCTGCTGAGCTACAGCCCCTTGCACCAGCCAGCAGGTTCACCTGGGAAGTTTTGCTCCTCCTGGAAATGCCCATGGGAATCGTCCTAAATGCTACTTTCTACAACTACCTTGAAAGTTTTTGTTTATTTGAGTAACAGAAAACAGATTTAACATCCAGTGTCTGATTTTGTTTGGGTTTTGGTGTTTTGGGGGTTTTTTCATGGTAATTTCTGTTGTTTGTAGAGCAAATAAAAATGTATATCACCTCAAAAGGTGTGACTGGAAAAACTGTTGCAGGTTCCTCCGAGTCAATACTCCATAAAGCTCTTTGTAAAATAGATGATGAATACTGGCAGAGAAGAAAGTGGGTAACTGCTTTCTTTACTATTTATATATTAAATTTTACTATCTGATGACCATGTAGAGTCTTAGGGGATTATTACAATAAAACACTTCTATTGTTCAATATATATTTTGCTACAGTTAGTATTGGATTCAGTTTATGAACTGATGTTACCTGCTTAAGATACCATTTTCAGAGAATGCATACAGAGCAAAAATATGCTTTTGCAAGGAAGATATTAGATAAATATTGTATCTTTGTCTTTGTAGTCTGGTTTCCGTAGCAACTTGAAGTTGCACTATCATTTGATCAGCTCTTGACTGGAAAGCAAAACATTATTTTGGTCCAGAAAATAAAAAATAAGAAAAGTTATTACCACCTTCAGTAAAACATATCATGGTATCCTTGGTAACACCACCATCAAAACCAGAGAGCATGCACTTATGCTGAAAAATCAGCTATGTACCCTGAAGTTTTGAAATATGTAAAGGGGAGAGAAGGTGGGGGAAGGCTAGGAAAAATATCCGTTTTAAAAAATTAATGGTGGATCGAGGTGCCAGGGCCAGCTGGCAGAGGGGCAGTGGCATCTGTGTCCTAAGGAGCTCTAAGAGACACCATGAGATGAGAGTGGGAGGGATGGCACGGAAGATCAGATGTGCCCTGTACAAGGGACAGCTTCCATTTCTAGTTTTCAGCTGGAATAATTGTTCCTTTTATGAGCTGAAAGCTTTTGGGTCACGTTTATTGAAAATGAAGCTGAATATTATTAATGTCTCAGTTTCCTATATACTGAAGGAACGGAGTTCTTTCATATGTAAATCTGATTTCAAGAAAAATGCTAAACTCAATGAATATAAAGTTAAAATACATTGGAAAATACTCTCTTCTCCACTTAGTGCTTATCCAGTTCTGATCAAGTCTTCAGAGTCAGAATAATTTGATACAAAGGACTGTGCCAGAAAAACCCTTTCCTTGGGAAGCTCTCTGCTGAGAGAGGTCCCAAAATATTCCCTCAGAGTGGGACTATTTGATGACGTAGAAACTTTTGCAGTGAAAACAACACTTTAAGTTCAGAAAGCAGCTTCCACAGCAACTGGGTAATTGTGTAAAACATTTTGTTAGCATGTTTTTAGTTTTCTAACCTACATCACTTGAAGCACGCCAGTCCCACGACCTGTTGGAATATTTAAAATGGAACAAACTGGACAGAAAGTGCCAAATCTTGATCTTCAAAATATGCCAGGCAATGAACTTGATTTTATGGCATCACAAATTATCACTAGACATGATCAAAACTTCATTTATACTTCACAGTCCTCTGCCAGTGAAAGTAAATTCCTGGCAAATCAGTGTTGCAATTGCTCCCTCTCTTTCTCTTTTTGTCCATTTTATTTTCTCCTAAATGCTGACAAGGCCCAATTCATGAAACAGATAATGTTGAAGCTTTGCTAAATGCATGACAGTTGTAATGGTTATTTACAACGTTTTACTTCTGAATTCAGATGAGCAGTTCTAGAGCTAATCTCTGATATTTTGCATTCATCATGGGCTGATGTTTCCTAGGTATTCACTCGTGATGTGATTTACATTCACACTGATTTTCTATAAATGTTGAACTTCTGTGAGTGACACTGGAATACTTTCTCTGAACCTGAAAATAGACAAGTCGTGCTCAAAAACAGTGAATGGAAATTTAAAGCCAACAGCTACCATTAAAAATTTTAATTTTCCCCATTTCCAGAGAAGAATATCTGCAAGTATATGAAATATGAAAATGGCTTGATTGTGCCATTACACAAAGCACTAAGGAAGGGGCTCTTGTGCACTTACAGAGCAAGTATCAGATATTCAGGCCTTAACTTCCTTCCAAGGCAGGCCAGTTCAGTGTCTGAATTAATTTCCTCCTTTCCCTTCCCCATCTCCTCCCCACCCCGCTATGCATTATTCACTTGACACAAAGGAATTCACCCTGGACATGGAGAAAAACAAGACCATGCTGTACAAAAAACCATCCAACACCTACAGTCTTTCTTTCACAGCAATTCTTTATTTCTTTAGATGTGGCAAAAGACCTGCCCATGTAGCCCAGACACCTTTCTTTTCTCTCCTTCTTCCCTCAGCTTCTGCCAAACACTGAAACTCTGCTAACTGCACCAAAAGAAGCCCTTTGAAATACTAGCTCTTACCCTGGCCATTTCTTATCAGAGATGAAATGTTTTAATCAAATGGATATCAAACTGAAAAGCACTGCTTACAGTCACCATGCAGGTCTTGTAGCCAGTGTTTAAGTAATAAAGGGCACCAGCATCTCCACACAGCCAAAATCCTCTGTGTGTGCTGAGTAAACAAAGCTGATAACGATGCTCGTCTTCAGCATTCCAGGGAGATAACACATCACTCAGACTCTAATAAATGGGTAAAAGCAATACTTTTTGTCAGTTTCTAGGACCTGGAGTCATTAAGAATAAATTACTTTTTTAATTAAAGATTTTTTTTATTACCTAATGAATGAATTTAAAATGTAAACTGCTGATTGCAAAAGGAAAATGGACGTCAGCCAAGACTGTGAATTCCAGTATATAAGAAAGAAATTGATGAGAGCCAGCCGCACACTGCACTGACCTTCTCCAATTTGAACAGGTAGTTAACATGTTTAAAGAGAATGGTACATTAGCATAATCTGAATTATCATTATTAAAATGCTGCTCCAGGTGTAATTAGTATTTTATTATCATTACTGTTATGACTCAATTTCTGTCCTCGACAGATTTCATCTAGTGTTACTTCTCTCCTGTCTCCATGAACTGAGTTCAGTGGCAACTAACAATGAAAGCTGTCACAGTTGTCTCACAAATTAATGGGTCTGTGAGTCAGACGGGGCTCTCCCAGGAATTTATTCCCCAATCCAATTTGCCTGCACTGCCCTGTGATCCTATAGTCCTGAACAAACCCACGCTGACTGCTTCTTTAGGGTTCCCTTTCCGCAGTGGTCACAAAAATCCCTAGGCAGTCTTACTCAAGTGCTCGTGTCTTTGGAAGCACAGGAAGCAGGCGGTGAAACTGCTCTGCTGGTGATCAGCCCCAGGAGCCTCCACCTTCCTGCACCCCACAGCACTCTGCAGGAGGTAGCATTTCCCTCCTATACCATAAACCTGATCTTACAGCTTGGCTTTGTTCATCATTTGATTGCCATCACGCAGTTATTACACACCCCCCTCCCTTCTGATGCATTTTGATCACACCATCTCCCCCCAAGTGTTCGCCCTGGAGACTCTCAAGGTCAGAGGCTCTCACACCAAACTGTGTGAGAGGGTCATCCTCACACTCCTCATGTGTTGTATCACTCCAAGCCAGGCAGTGTTTAATATCATGAGCTCGTATCTTTGTGTTCTGAGTGATAATTAAAGCCATCACTTTCCTGGGGATTAAATCTTGGCTTTGTTTTTCTGTCAAGCCTTCACAGAGCTCTGCTTACACCCAGCAGCCCCGTCACCGTGTCACGGTGTTGGTCTGGGCTCAGAGCCACTGAGACAAAGGTGTGAGAGCCCTCAGGAGCCACCACTGGATACTCACCCAGGGCACCACTTACCTCGACAGATCCATCTTCAAAATTTTTCTTTATCTTGTCTAAAAAACTCAACATATCCCTTCTAGAAAATCGTCCTATTCTTACATAAAAAATCACCATATTCACAGGCAAAGAGTTTCCCTGGTGAATTATCTCCTCCATTGAACTTCTGCCCATATTTTTAATATGTACCTGTTTAGCTTTTACTTCCAGTCACTTGATGTAATGATTGGTTTATTCTGTTTTATGTGCTGGGTGTTTTTGCTAGATAAAAAAATCACTTTGCCTTATGGAGCCAGTGATAGACTGTGAATTAATCACCTCTTTATCGTCTCTTATATAAATGATATTTATATTAGATTTAATAACTAGAAGGAAAACAAAGAAAACCCAAAGAGAGAGTGTTTGTATGTGTGTGTATATATATATATACATATATATATGCATATGTACATACTTTCAATTTTTGGTAATTTCTCAGAATTCTGTTCTTCTTTCAATTTCCAAGTGGGGATTTTTTTATTTTTTTACATTATTTAACTGGTAGGATTTACCAAGACTGGTATGACAGAAGCTAAATGACAATTCTTTTTGCTCCTAACATGTCTTTATTTGCTTATAATTTGCTAAGACATTTCAGGCAAGATATTACTTGAACGTCTCTGAACTCTAGAGGATGTGTTCATCCAACTGAGGTTATAGATTGTGATGTGCAATCATTAAGGATTCACGAAGGTTTCTAATAATAATCTCTAGGTTGGTGTCACCAGGATCTTTCTGAAACTTTCACCTTTCTAAATTTTCCCAAGTTCATTCTCCGCCTCAGGTTTTTCTTCTTAAAACTTTTTAGCAAACAGAATTATTGCTTTCTCCTTAAGCAAGAAAAAGTGAAAGAAATAGCTCCTGCTGAAAAATAAGGTACCTAGAACTTGTTTTGAAGAGCCCTGTATGCTAAACAACTGAGAATTAAAAACCAGCTTGTCAGAGAGAAAATTTAGAAGCTTCTTTCTTCCAGAATGGACTGAATAATATTTGAGGCACTAGAACTTATAAAACTCCAAAGTAAAACTTTTGCATTGCCTATTCTGAGTTTCTCCCTTCTTTTGATATATTTCTGGCTGTGAGCATTTTGAAATCAATCTGAAATTTTTTTTTTTTTTTTTTTAAAGTCTTAATAAATTGCATAGAGAAGCACCATACTTGAGCTGCTGCCTGTTAAAAGTCAGCTGTCATGTTGAGTAGCTGACTGCTCTAAAAAGCCAGAATTCTAAAACCAGTGCTGGTGTGTCTGGTGCTGCCATGTGGTGAGACCAGATGAGAGTAGCAGCATTCAGTGCTCGAGGAGACATTCAGACATTGCCTTATGTGGCTTTTCATCCTTTCAGCTTTTGGTGCTCACGATCTGGAAGCTCCTTCACAGGGTAATTCCCAATCCAGAGAAGCTTTGAGCTTTGCCTGGACCCTGAGCAGCCTGGGATAGTGGAAGATGTCCTTGCCCATGACATGGGGTTGGATCTGGGTGATCTTTAAGGTGCCTTCCAACCCAAACCATGCTGTGATTCTATGACTCCAGAGAAGCACCTGAGAGGGTACACACGAAAAACACTGGATCAGAGCAAGGTCTGCACATCCCAAAAGCCTCTTTCCATCAGTGATCTGCGGCAAGTTCCTGGAGAAAAAACTAATTAGTGGATGTGTGGCCAAGATTACTTGCTCAAACCCCCTCTTACCCTCCAGCAGCCCTCTCTGTAGAGACACCTTGAGCAACGCACATTTTTCTCCATAACTGTTAACAAAATTACATTTTTTATTATAAAAATATCCCTTAGGTATCTTCCTTCCATTAAATTGTCCCAGCATCTCTAGAGTCATGGGCACTGTTATTGTGCATGTCACTTTGTGACAGAGATTTCCACAGCTTAATCACAGACCATGTGAAGAAGCAGCTTCCCTACACTTCAGCTGAGTGTTGTCAATGTTCCCTTTGCTCTTCACATCCATCCCAAGTTCCCAGGTTCCTGCACAGGAGTTTTGAGGTGGCTGCAGGAACCTGTGCTAAGAGCCCATGGCTTTCAGGCCACAGCAGCTACAGTTTATGCCTCTGTCTGCAGAAGCCAGAGTTCAACCTTTAAAGCCAACAACCCAACCAAACACTGATTAACATGACCTGCACCCCTGCCAGGAGCTGGAGGTGTCAGTCAGAAATACAAAGGTGGCTTTGGACCCGTTCCCTGCCCTGTCCCTCACTGCCGCCCCTGGGTCCAGCACAACCAGGTAAACCTTAGCCCCATCCTAGGCAAGACATTCCACAAAAGTCACACATCATTAAAATGTGCACCTTTCTCGTGATCCACTACAACCTCAATTTTGCAATAGTCAGAGAAACTTGGGGAATATCTTATCTATTTCTGCATAATAGTGGGAGATAATGAACATCCCAAGTGTATTTTATATAAACTGAGACACCGTAACCAAAGTTTTAATGCAATTTTGGGTGTCTCTTTTTTTTTTCACTTTTCTGGGAGGAGCAATAACCTGTCTATTTTTATGTGACTGTATTTCTAATTTACAGCAGAATCTTCTAGAGCTTGGAAAATGTACCTTCTTATATAAGTCTTATAAATCAAAACACTAATAAATAAATATTGCATATACCAGGCAAGCAGCAAGCCTGCAAATCATTTTTTTGTAAGTGCACAGTAAACCTTACCTTGGCAAGGTTGTACAGGTGAAGTGTCACGAAGATTTGTGGGAAAAAAGGAATTCTGGCTTACACAGAATTTTAGATTGGAGTTTCCACATCACAGTGCTCTCAGCAGTCACTTTTGCAGGGTGCTCTCAGGGTAAATAAGGCAAACTGCACCCTCATCTTCCCAAAGAGGAGTGGGGGATCAGATCAGGAATATTTTTTATCCCTATTAGTGCCAGTGAAGCTGCACCTGAAATACGGGTCTGGTTTTATCTCATTAGTTCCAAAGGGATGTGGAGGGAGAGGCTTGAGCAGCTCGTGAGGGAGCTCAGGTTTGTGACCCACCTGGAGACGTGCGGGAGCTGGGTCCTGCCCTCTGGTGAAGGAGATACCAAGGAGGTGATCTAAAGTCAGCCTAAGCTATTGGAAGGGTAGCTGCAAATTAAAAATTAACAAATTTTTTTCCGGTCGCTCACGCTGGCAAATGGCCCAGGCTGAATCTTGGGAGGTTCATCCTGGACACTGAGCAATCCTTCCTACCCAGTGGGTGTTGCAGCACAGAACAGGTTCCCCAGAGAAGCTGTCGACCTCCGCTCTTGGAGATTTCTGAGCTGAGTCAGACAAAGCCCAGGCTGACCTGATCTGCTGATGGTGCTGGTCCTGCTTCGAGCAGGAGCTGGACTGAGTGACCCCTGGAGGTCTCTTCCAAGCAGCATCTCTGTGAATCCGTGAGGATATCCATGATTTCTCACCTGAGGCTGTTGCATGCTCATGTACCTACAGTGAATTTAGCATGAAGTTGTTACTTTTTCACAGGGCTTTGCTGTAATGCACAAAAGCAGTGGGTACTGAAAGACCAGTGCAAACGTCTTTTTGTCACACTTCTGTGGAGGTATCAGCTGTAAAAACACACTTTTCCTTGGTCTCCACATTCAGGCCATCCCCAACTGCCACTACACAGCTTCTTTTAGTCCTTTGGAATTTGCCTCAAAGGATGAAGACACTTCAACAAGCAAATAACATTCAGTGCTCTCCTTTGGGGGATATAATTGTTATTTCTCACACTTACCTTACAAACAGCAGAGTGAAGAGCCACATAAAATCCCGGAAATTTACAAGGCAAAACAAATAGGATTTGCAGGTGCAGTTTAATTTATTGACAGAAAACAAAATGTCACGTTGGAATAACTTGTTTCTGAGAAGGAAAAGGAAAGTTAGAAAACATGAGCCCTGGTGCCACTGCAGCTTGGATGTTTCTCTATTTCTCCATCACTGAGCAGAGGGGCTGCATTTTATGTTTTAATTGATGGAAAAGGACAACAGGAGACAAATCACAACAACCTGATCTGTTTTGATAAGACAGTGGATAACTAATGAAATGAAAGATATGGGACAAGAGCTTGCAAAAAATAAATTACAACATCCTCTGAAAGCTCTTAAATTTTTCCCACTCATAATTGTAAGTTGGTGTCACTGAGAGCCCCCCTCCTAAAGCCACAACTCCAGTTCATTGAGAAGTGCCTTTAATGACTTTTCTTTAGCATTCCCCAGACCTGTCTCTCAAACCAGCACTATTTAGGAGGCCTCTACAAGGCACAGTTTCAAACCTTAATAAATTAATCTGGGAAGAACCTCTGGGTACAGCAGCTGTATTTTTCAAGCCAGAGGACTTGTACAATAAAACCACAAACTTCTCTAGCCAGAGAAGCTGAACTGAATGGACAAATTCCAGGTGATACTGAGCTGCAAAGGTTAATACAAAGACTAACATGTCCCATTTGTATCCTAGATTTTTTACTCTTACGTGAAATAAAAATCTACCAGGACATCTGTTCATCTTTGTAATATACTCTTAGAGCTATGAAACAGAAAATGCAGACAAATTAAATAAAGTGAAGAAGAATATTTAATTTCATTAAATAAAAATACCTATGAGAGCCTTTTTCTATGTCTCCCTCTTTTTAAAAGAAAATTCTTCTCGATCCCTGCTGTTTGAGTAATTCTAAAAGGAGTGACTGACAAATTGCTGGGATAAAAGTGCATGGATAGGTAAATTCAAGTCACTATTTGCTAAGACAGAAAACTACCTTGTGTTTATTAATTTACCTCGAACTTTAAGTTAATATCCAGCAATTCTAGCTGAATGGAAATGATCCAGACAATGTCTTCAGCAGATCTGCATAGAGATCTCTATAAAATTACATCTGTACAGAGATCTATATAAAATTACAAATGTTTCCAGCACTGTTGACTAATTTTTTTTTAAATGCTCATTTTTTCATCTTTCTTTTAGCTGAAAGGTAAAAAGAAAATAATGGAATGACCAGCACAAAACCATATTACCCCGAAGTCTGTACTCGTGGACAGAACTAGTCCTCATGAGGGAAGCTTACAGAGATAGAACAATAAAGGCAGGGTGGACTTCCAAGTTTGCAGTAATTAGGCCAGTTCTTCAGTCAGTAGACTATCAATTTATTCACAAGATGGAATGGCTTCCTGCAGACTTAGTGCAGCCTCCAGGCTGAGCTCAAATTAAGGTGCTTAGTCCAACAAACAGATTTTGAGTCCCCTAATCCAGAGAGGCAGAGCTGGTTGATCTTAATTTACTGGAGAAGTGTGTAGATGTCTGCAGCTGACCCAGGGGGCTGCAGTCCCAATGAGGTACAACCTCAGGCTGCTGCTAAGAAGAAATGTTCCAGTCTCCTTCCTACGTGTCTCAGTTGCCCCCTTGCACTGAGCCTCAGGGTCACACAGCCCCAGGATGGATCAGATCAGTGACCTGGGGCAATGGAAAACGAAGCCATTCTCCCAAAAATAGTTTTGTCCCCTATGAGATGCAGTGTAGCTGCCGTCCTGACAGTCTGCTGTGTTCTGCAGTGATGTGACAGCTCAGTTTGGTGCAGATGTGTCAAGAGCCAGGTCCCATACAGACAAAAAAAGAGACCAGAGAGCTGTGAGAAGATCCAACCACTGCTAAAAAAATACAAAGCTACTGCTTTTGTAGCAACCAGCAGCCCAAACTAACACTGCACTAGGTGCAAGTCCACACTGTACACTTTTAGGTGCAATGAGTTTTATTCCTGATGCCTAAACTTGGGCCCGTCCCCAGATCTGGCCAGTGATGGGCTCAGAAGGGAGAGACATGATTCCACTGGCTTTTATTTCTTCTCATGCAGACTGATATAGAGGCATTTCAGCAGCTTTTCCCACTGAAGAAACTCAGAAAAAGGAGCTGCAAAATGCTCCTTCTTCCCATAAATTATATGTAATTATGGAGTACAAACATTTTTAGAGCGAAGATTTTTGTCTTTTTTCTGAACCACCTGATGCATCTCTCTGGGGCTGTGCTGTAATGGAGTGAAATGAGCACTTCTGGAAAGAACCAAACAAAGCTGCTGATGATTCTCAGGAGTAATTTAACAACCCAGTCTTCACTTCTTTGAGGTTCTTCTCTTCCCTGATGAAAATCGACAAAATGACCTTTTCCTACCATCAGCCAATCTGAATTTCTACATTTCTTTTGCTCCAAATGTTTCTATCTCTCTGCATAGTGGTGACGTTTTTTGTTGAGGATAAGCTAGTTCTTCAAGAGACAAAAATGGCTTGTGTTAAAAAACTTATGGATTATGTAGGATTAGAATTTTATCATACTGCTTACTTGAAGTGTGATAAAGACACTGAAATAAAGTGTTGCTGAATGGCATAAACAATTTAAACATTGTAATAAAACCAGCTAAATATGTCAGTGTGCTATAAATATATACTTAGCATTTAAGTATACAGAAGATGGCACTCAGGAACAATTATTGAATGAGGAACAGAACTGGACTTGTTTTGAACTAATAGTCTCCTTAGAGTAGGTAGTGAAAAAGATTTATAGATTTTTTCAGTTCTGTGTTTCTTACAAAACATAAGGAAATTCCTTCTACTGCCTTCAAAATAATCTTTTTTAGTGGAGTTGCAATTCTTCCTCAACCATCCATTAAGTTCTGCTCTCTGATTTGAATAGAGGGCTTAGGTATACTAATAAACAATATAAAACTTATAAAAGCTTATTAAAAAAAAACTTACAAAGCTTATAAAAACTAATATCTATCTCTCCGTCACTTCCAGAGGTGACCATGACACAGTCCCTCAGAATGGACTCAAATTTGCTGTGAAACAAAACCTGTATCATCTGTTCTTGTTGCCTTTTTTAAAAGTAATTTTTCAAGATCATTTCAAACTAAATGCCTGAAAAATGATCTTCAGAAGTCTAAAATCCTCAGTGCCATTTTCAGTTTCAAACCAATCCTTTTTTTTTCACCTACCTTAACACCACCAAGTAGGCAGGGAGATGCTCAGCTCACCTGGAAAATTCTGGTTGCCCCAGAATAACCTCAGAGCCCAGCTACCCTACAGCAGAGTGGTGTTATTGGAACTTTAGAGAGGTGTTACTGGAATTTTCCATGCCATGAAAAATACTCATGAGAGTGCCAAGAATTGCAGTAATGCCAAATTTTCCTACAAGGGTCAGTGAGGTTTCAGAGAGGGTTGGGGCTTGGGGAAGTGTCCTGTGCTGTCACCATTTTCCAGCTCCCCAGCTGGCTTGGTCTTTCCAGGTGGACTTCACTGCAGTGATAAAAGCTGTATCAGAAGGCAGCACTGAGGTTTCCTTTTCCTCCCATTTTCCCCTTCAGCAACACATTTCCTGCACTGATTTAGTCTCAGGGGACACATTCTATCACACTTGCAGCAGGATTTTTATGCCTCTGCGTGTGGCTGTGGATGATGAGCAGTGTTTCTGGCGGCTGCAGGAAAGGGGAGGGTGCACGACCCCATTCATCTGAGCTGGGGCTGAGATGCTGAGGTCCCCACCTGTCTGGGACCAAAGGAGATATAACAAAGAAGCTGTGGTGAAAACCAGGGCACGCTGCGCTGCAGCTGCAGTGTCAGATATAAGTGCCCCTCTGCACCTCCTGTTTACCCCCTTGAGCTCTGGGCCACCCTGACTACTGAGCTGGCTCACAGGGGTTTGGACGACAGGCTGACCAAGCTCTGGACAGCTGTGAAAACACCAGGTTGACTTCCCCTTGCTGACGTGAGCCTTCCCTTTGTTAGTGGGGATGTGAGGGACTGCTGAGAACAGGACTATCCAAGGCAAGCCCTTCTTTTCCAGTAGGGGCCCAGCATGTCCCCCGATGAGTCACAGAAGTAACAGCAGTGTACAGTAATACACGGCATCCACACAGGCTCCTCGTCTTCCCTGAAGCAAATTTGGCTCTCCACGTCTGAAAATCCTGACACAACTAAGTCAAAGAAAGCTTTGTGAACACTAGGGAGCACTTCCAGGTTGTTCAGACACATCATGAGTTGTTGCTCTGGTTTTTGCTAAAGCCTTCTGTTTTTAACCTTGGAGTCAGATTCTTTCACACAGTTCATGTAAATAATAGCCAATGTTTACTTAACGGTATTTTCTGTTTTTCATTCCTTTTGTGATAAGAGAACTTTAATAAGCACCTTTCTTCTCCAGTGGGATTGAGAAGGAAGTGACATGCTCTCCAATCCCTTGTGGAGTTGGGATGTGTATATGAATGTGAGATTGTAAATAATAAACAGATATTCCTTCCTTTCTGCTGAACCTGGCAAGTGTAAGAGCGTCTTTATTGTGTCTTCCCAGACACAATGAGTCTCATGTTTTGCTCCTCCGGAGGAGTCAGACTATTCATTTCATCATCCACTTACGTGCTACGCTGGCTTGCTCTCACATTTTCTGCTTCAGCCATCTAAATATCCCTTTCCTACACCTAGTAATGAAAGACAATGAAGGTTCAGTATTACCCAGGTATTCAGCAGTCTTATCACTCTTCTGGTGTCTCCCTTGCTGGAATGGAGGTAGTCCCTGCTGAAAGAGATGGGATTGTTTATTGTGGTCTGCAGTTAATTGAGTGGCTCTGTGCTTCACTCTGCCTGAACAGAACAGGAGCATCTCACTTTCCTTTACCGGAATCCAATCACTGAGAATTTCAGGCAGGAGGGAAGTGGACAAGTAGGAAAATGTGACCCTGAACAAACAATTTCCAAGGGTAGAAATTCTTTCCTTCTGCCTCATTAAACTTTGCCCATGATTTGCCTCCCTTAAACACAAGAGTAGAGAATTGCCATTTGAGGGCAGAGCAATGGCCCATCCAACGCACCCTCATCATCTGGCCCACATGGAATGCTTCAAGAAGGAATGTAAAACCTCATAATACACCTAATTGGACAATAATACACCACAGGGGGAGATTTCTGACTGACTTCAGCTGGTGATCAGGCCATTATCTGAAATATGAGAATGGACACCCCTTGTAATTTTTCATTGCAGCCACCGTGTTTCTGCAGCCTCTGTTCCTCGTCGTGGAAATAGCTGTGCTATTGCTTTCAGCTGGAAAAAACAGGTTTCCTCTTATGCATTCATGTGTTTAAAAACAGCCACCTTGTGTCACATTAGGTTTCTCACCTGGTTCCTCTTACGCTGCTTTGCTGGTGTGTTTTGTTAGCATCTGAAATTTGGGGTTAAAAATTTGTGCCAGTGATGCTCTGCATTGTTTTTTCCCTTCTGAATTCTTACAAAAAGCAGAGAAAAACCACCCCTGAGTAAATAAAAAGGAGAGAGATAGTAAAAGCAAAAAAACCCAGATAAATGAAAACAAAAATAAAGAAATGCAGAACTAGTCACATATATTGCTAAAAGAAAAGATAAAATTAAATACTTATATAGTTTATGGTCAAACATTTGCAGGCTTTTGACATGACTTAAGACCAAATTCTTGCAACTAAATTCTTCTGCAGGTATGATATATCAGTGATGTTGCAGCAACTAATCAGAAGCATTTAATAAATGTCATATACAAATAGAGCCCTTCTGGGACATCAGCTCATCCCCACCTTGAATCCTTCAGCTGAAAATAAATGCCAGTTCTCATATAATATTTTGAACTTTCAGTGGTTTCCCTCACAGACATTGTTTAAACCTTCCAGTGCTGTAAAAATCTGTGGAGAAGGAAAACAATGCAAGCAGCTAAAGCAGATCTGCATGGGGTTACAGCAATTGCACAGAGGCACAAAACCACACAGGAAAGGACTGTGGCTGCAGCACAGGGACCCTGATCTGTCTTGCCCTTCACATGCTCAAGATCTGCCAACCTGTCACTTACCTGAAATCACCACCTCAGTAGCTTGGCAATACCTGTGTCTACATCTACAGCTGTATTTGTATGGACAGGCAGGGAGAGAGCCTGCAATATCAGTTCTGTGAAAACATCTAGGGCCTAAATGAAATTCCATCTGTTGAAACATTAGTATTATTTTAAATCCACTTTTTTCATGACCCAGACCAGAAAAAGACCAAAAGGTAAGCTAAGTCTAAGACTTAAAAATTCTTTAACAGTCTTTACTAGCGTGCCTAGATATCAAGCATCAACATTTTAGGCTTAATTCCAAAAATCAAATATTTAAACACTAAAATAAGCCAGAATTTTTGGACAATTCTATTCAGGAAAAACATGAAGTTTTGCATTTATGTTTAGCAGTTTCTCCTGTATCATCCTCTTTGCAGTCTGGGGTTCAGGAATGAAAACTCTTTCTAAAATGTGTCTGCTTAAAGGTCATATCCTGGGTTTGAGGCTGAATTAAATGCCATCATGTTTTGGGAGTCTCCGAAATCAATTTTGCCCATGAGGAAATTATTTTTTAACTACTTTTAACCCCTTTACTGTTTTATTGGCAACTACTTACAGAGCAATCTTTTGCCTTGTCTTAGTGTACAAAATCACAGGGAATCCACATGCAAATACAATGTGGGATAACCTGCAAGCTCCTTTCTCCTTGTTGTCTTTTTTTCATGAAACTTCACACATTTTTTCAGCTCTACGTTAGTCCAGATGGAGACTTGTCCCTTTGCAACCCCCTCTGGCAGCTTGACCTGGCTGGAGCAGAGCGTGCTCCCATCCAGCTGCCCGCTGAGTGCCTGGGCATGGTGCAGGCAGCACACGGCAGAGAGCTGCCAGCTGACACACCCCAGAGAATGAGACTTACCCCAATTCCAAGAGAATATGAGACAAAACACGGTGTCAGTAGCACCAGAACTCCTGGCACCCCCGGTGTTCCCTGCAGTGCCAGTGAGCCCAGGCCATTTAACTGCAGGATGTGCGGGCAGGGAGCTCGTGCAGAGCAGAGATCAATCAGCCCGGGAAACCTGTGCTCTGACAAACTCACACTGTGCTTCTACTCACCGCTGGAAGCTGCTGCAGCTCAGTCTCCAAACTGACCCAGGCTGTGAATTTCCCGTGGCCCTGGGGACAAGTGACACTGCTGCAGTGGCATGCAAGTTGCCCAGAAGACAGTCCCGCTATTGGAAACTGCCTAAATTGTTTTTACCTCCAAAACAGGCAAGAGTTTAGCTATTTGGGGGCCAGAATAACCTTGACCTCTTGTGTTCATAAGTGTACCTTAAAATCATGCATTCAAATCAATTCACCAGGATTAAAAAATAATTGCACCCCTGGTATTTATGATTTCTTCTACACCCTATCAACTATCCGTCAACACTTAGGATCCAAGACACTTTTTGCCATCTTTTCCCTGCCCTAGAAGCTGTATCAGGATGAAAAAGGCACAAAGAAAGTAATGGTGGGACGCAGTTACCTTCTATCAACACCAAACCCTCAGGAACGGGCATCACTTACACTCTTGCTCTCTGCCAGCTTCTCTGCTTATGCAACTGCTCAGCTGCAGCTGCATCAGTAACTTGATGCCTCCAGTGAGCACCAAAAAAAACCAGGGCACATATCTCAGTGTCTGGTCAGGCAAGCGTGTCATTTCCGAGGTGTGAGAGCTGGAAGGGACAACAGCAATAATCTGCTCTGACATCCTTTATTGCAGAAAAAGATCGGGCAGACATCGCCCTTTACTCAGACATTGTTGCCCTGAGCAACTTCCACTTGAGCTAGAACAGACTGCCAGAAATTGCTTCTTTTTAAAGGCACGGTCAAAGCCTTTAAAACACAGTGGGAGTCTGTTGGTGGCAATTGGAGTTTTTTTAGTGTTGCTGAGATGAACGAGAAGCACGTTAAGGTTTGCATTTACATATGTGAGCATGCATTTGTACATTTTTCTCCCAAATACTGATCTTTCTTAAGGGAGACAGGAAATAATCCATGCAGATCTCCATTCCCTCACTGAAGCACGCAGAGGCTCCCGGGGCTTGGTGAATCCAGCTCCCCACAGATTCCTTTGTTCTAAGTGACTCTTAAATAAAGGAGTTCTTTTGGAATTGCTGATCCATTTCCCATCACAGTAGCACAGGAAAACATTTAAAGAGCTGCTGTTCCTCAGAGAGATTTCTGTTGTTCCAGGCATTGCTATCTCAGTATAGTTGGTCAAACAAACAAATTGATTAGGCGCTTATTTTTGTTCTCTCAAATACCATGTAACACAATTTTCTCGTATTATTTACGTATTAAAATAAATAACAACAGCAAAAATAATCACATTTTTATTTTGCAAGACTGACTAGAGACTGATTTTGAAAATCAGTCTAATATGATAATGGTGTGATTTATATTCAATGTCACTACAAAATAGCAACAATGAAATATTTAGCTTCCATGCAGAATTTCATAGACAACGAAAGCTCCTCAAAGCTATGGAAGTACTACATCCCTCTTGATTTCAACGAGATTTGTTGTCAAATTAATTTTTGGGCACTGAACCTGAGCAACCCAAGAGATCCCATTACTTCTAGTAGGATTTGTTCCTCTCAGTTAGGCATTTTTAAAAGTAATTCCATCTCTCATCCTCCAGTAATGGGACACATGTGACATGCTTCCATGCTGAGGAGGAAAGAAATGTTTTAGTTTTTGAAGTGTCAGAGTTGAGACACCAAACCTGCAGCAGGGCTGTGGAGTTGCCTTGTAGATAATCCAATACTCACCCTCCTGGCACTGAATTTACCTGAAAGGCCATTTCTAATCCAGGGCCATTTGTCACTGGGCAGTGGAAAGACAATTTTGATCTGCAACACCCTAATTACTTCCTGGCTGCTCTCACTCCCACCATCAGCTGCTCCTCATAGGAGAGGAAAATTTTGAATCATTGTCAGAATCTACTGACTCTCTATTTTTAGCGTTTCTTTATGAACTTTAAAACATTTTTGAAAATTTTTGGAGGCCTTAAAACAAGTTCTCATGAACTTCCCAGCTCCCTGTTGTGCTGTATCTTTGCAAAAATGCCCCAGTTCACTGTGGTGCTCACTGAGGTTTCTGTAGCTGAATTCTCTCAATTCTCTTTCAGTTGTCCTTAGGCTTCTACCCTCCACTTAAATAGCAAAATTTCCATTTTACAGGAAAGGATCTGAGTCACAGAAAAGTGTAAGGATATTCTGAAAGTCTGCACAAGGCAGCAGATTCAGCTCCCTTCTTCTGAGATCCGAGCAATGGGGCTGAATTAATCCCAAAAGATGAGGAGCAGATCTGGGCACTGAGAGAAAGCTGAGGCATTTCTGACTGGTGGGGGAGAGGCGAGGATTTGTTTGGCTTCGCATCAGAGACTGTCAGGAAGCCATTAATCTCCTGGAGATCCCATTAAAGGATATCCCACCCCACATTAGCAACAGCAGATGGTTTTGAAAATACATTCCTAAGCTGCAGAAAAGAAAGAAAGCAGGCAGAGGCTGCTGTACCCTTAGAATCATTTTCATTAACTTCACAACGTGTGGAGCTGGATACTAGAGTGGAGAATGCTGATTTGTTTGGCTGACAAAAAGTCTGTTAATGGAGAAAAATAATAAAAACAATACAAAATATTCCCATTACCTGAAAATATTTGATCGTGGTCACTTCATAGGATGAAGTCATGCTCAAACATTTAGACAATTGCACCAATCTGTATTTCTTTTATACATAAAATAATATGACAAGGCCATATAACTCTACGTAAAAGAGACTGAGAATTGATGCTGTCATTCAAGTGCCAAGCTAACAGCTCGAAGAGTTGCCCCAATGGATATCTGCTGATCAGAATTCTTTTGCAGAACCAAAATTAACCCAAAATACTGTTACTGTTATGTCTTACTGTTACGTGTATTTCAGCACAGCATAATAACTCAGTCTTTGCTTGCTGGATAAAAGCAGAGATTCACTCTGGTGTTTGTGCATTCACTGCTGCCTTCCTGCTCCAGCAGCCCTACTGCAGGCATGCCTTATTTATTTCATTAGCAGTTCTTCATGGCCCCATGGCACTGGGCATTGCAGACATGGATAGCAAAAAAAAAACCCAAGAGGGCTTTCTAAAACAAAATAATTTATTAAATCCTACCCCTACCCTTCATTTCTTCCTATCTTTTTATGAAGCTTGTCTTGGATTTGACAAAAACTGCTGAATACAGATAGTTTAATGAACAATTTTTAATGTTTCATCTGAGATCTTCAACAAAATGTCAGAAGATGCCTGATCAGCTTTTCTTGACACAATCTGTTGGGTAGGTGATGCAGACTAAAATGCTGGTTTAATAGGAAAGTTGGACTCTTAATTTAATTTTTGTATCCTTGGATCCATAATTAAAGCCTCTGGATTTGGCTAGGTATTCTCAGGTGTCTGAAATGGGCTCATCCTCACACCACAGCATCTCAGTCTACAGAGAAATCTGCAGCTCACTGGAGGCAGCATGCAATCTGCTGCCAAAAAAGATGTAAGAAATAAACACTTGTTGTTTAATAATTAAAATAGATAAATATTTTCATAGAAATATATGAAAATAGCACTGATTCATAATGGCTGTTTGAGATGTATATGTCTTTTTGGAATTTTTCTCAAGGGACTTAGTTTAGCTCAACTTGGTCTTGTTGTGTACAGTATTTATTCTGCTAGTTGGCAGAACACTGCACACAGAATTTTAAGATTTATAGTGGAGCAGGAGAAAGCAGACCCTTTAGAAGTCAAATTCCATTTCCAAATGTTTTGGTTTTTTTTAATATGTGAAAAAGACAGGGGAATCAGATCTGTGAAGAGTAGAAGGAGCCAACACGTCGCATCTATGTGAGGGTTTTATTTAGGTATACCTGGATCCCTTTTGAAGAGACACGAGTGACATCTGAAAGAACCACGTCCATGGGCAGACACTCGGCCACCTGTGAGAGCTGTGCTGCCACCAGGGAGGAGAGCAGCCAGCTCTACAACCTCCAAACCTGCCTCAGTCAGTGAGAGGGCAGATAATGCTGGCTGAGGAATCTGTTTCTCGCTTGGGACCAGCTTGCAAGTGCTGATTTTGCCAGGTTAGCAGTTATGAGTGGCAGGTTCATGTCAGAGGGAAGAAATCTCACAGGTAGCAGCCCTGAATGGCCCTCCTGGTGTCCTTGCTGCCTTTCTGCCTGCCTCACACACCAGTTCTGCTGGTGTGAGTAGTTTTATCACAGAATCATAGAACGTTTTGGGTTGGTATTTGATAAATATCACCTAATTTCAACCCCTCTGCCGTGGACATGCCACCCACTAGATCAGGGCCCCAGCCAACCCGGCCTTGGCTTGGTGCAAACACTGCCCAGCAGCAGCAGCAGCTAAAAATCAGTGTGTTATCAACATTATTCTCACACTGAATCCAAAACATGAGACTCGGCAGCACGGTGCCAGCTGCTGGAAAGAACAGGGAGGAAAATTAACTTTATCCCAGCCAAAACCAGGACAGGTTGGCTCTTACACACTTGAGGTGGCAAAGGCATTTTGGAGAGGTTTGTACATACCCATACATGTGTGTGTAATAAATACACATATATCCCATAATTATTACTACATCTACTGTCCAGTGCTTCCTACATGTATAGGACATCCAAAAACATTGACCTCTTGATTACTAGTAGAAGAAATCTCTTGAATGTGAAATAGTTAATAAATTTATCCTGAAAATTCCTTGTTGCAGTCAAACCTGTGAACTACTCCTATAAATGCTGATAAAAAAGAAGTGGGGATACAAAATGACTCTTTGAATGTCTGCTTATATTTAAAGATACTAATTTTAAAATACTGAAATATTTCATTGATAAAGAGAGTATTTGGACTTATTTGAACTGGAATGTCAGTTTCTATTAAGCCCTGAAAAAAAAACCCCAACATCTAGCGCAAAAATAATCCGACTTAATGGAGGAATAAGATGGGCAACTCTAAAAAAGACTTCAAGACCACTTATCAGAAGGGCCACAAAAGGCAAGGTGAGCTCAGGAAGGGGGAAAAACTCAGTAATGCCAGGGCAAAGCACATTGTGATCTGGGAAGAAAGACCCAATATTGAGGAAAGTGTTTTTATTTTTCCTGCTCATCCACTGGAGGACAATACACACCCCACCCCACCCCACCCCCCCCCAAAAAAAATAAAAAGATAATTTTTTAAAGGTTTATTTTGTACAGCATGGAAGTACTGAGAAACAGGGGAACCTCACACTGGGAACATATTTAGCTAAGGTAAAAATGAACCTTGCTGATCTCAAATCCACCTGAATAGGCAAGATTTAGGTTGTTTTCTTCTTCTGGGGACAGATCTCATCTCACAGCAGCTCCTGCTCTCGCAGTTGTTCACCTTCACATCTCCCAGCAAAGTTCATCCTCTTCGTTCCAACAAGCAAGGGGGAGAGAGCAAAGGAGCAAAGGACTAAAGGCAATAGCAAACAGCATTAGCAAGAAATGACTCTTCAGTTCAGGACTCGTCCAGCACTCAATATGGCAAGATCACTGTGACTGACTCAGTCCTGTCTCAACAGAGATGATATTACAAAGCACAGGAAAAGATTAAATCACTGGGTTTTGTTTCTTCAATGCATTTCTCAAATCCTTTTGTAGTTTGAGATTTTAACAGCTTCTTCTACCAAATATGGTATTAATGAGACCAAGAATTCCTCAGGAGAATTCCAGAGTAAGTGGTGAGATATGCTAGGGTTTAAATTAGATTTCTAATTCCTCTTATTCACTGATTTGCCTGCTTCAAGATAAATCCATTCATGTGAAGGCTGCCTGGGCATCCATAGTTCTTGGATCTCCATTACACAGCCAAGTAACAGTGCCTTATCAGGCATTTTCTCATCTTTAAGTATAGTTCTAAGGCTTATTTTTAGGCTGGGTAGTTTCCCTATGGCAAAGAAAATCTGGGTTTAATAATGTGTTTGGGGTCAGCAGAGCCAGAGGTGGGGGTGTCCTGGGGCAGGCTGGGGGCATTCCCTATCCCAGGGTCAAAACTTCCAGAAAGGGACAGGTTCCATCTGACTAAGTGGAACAAAAACATCTTTGCCAACAGGATGGCCAGCCTGGGGAGGAGACCTTTGGACTAGCAATGACAAGGAGGGATATGATGACCTGCAGGATTAGACATTACAGAAAAATTCTTCCCCCTGGAGGTGGGGGGGCCCCGGCACAGGTTGCCCAGAGCAGCTGTGGCTGCCCCATCCTTGGAAGAGTCCAAGGCCAGGCTGGACCGGGCTTGGGGCAACCTGGGAGAGTGGAAGGAGTCCCTGCATGGGGCAGGGGGGTGGAAAAAGACGATCTTTAAAGTCCCTTCCAACCCAAGCCATTCCGTGATTCTTTGATTTCTATGTTTGAGGAAAGATGAAATGATGTCTGGTGTGCCTTTTCTGTAAAAGTGAGGCAGAACTCGAAAGCTTTGAGTACTCTGCAAAAACAGACACCCTTTTTGCAGGATGTCACCGAGGTTTTGTTGTGACCATTCTTCCCAGGTTTCTACCCGAACACTCTGGCGTGCTCTGTGATAGGCGTAATTACAGGCAGCACACTTTTGGGTGCAGATCAAAGTCCAGCTTGAGGCAGACTCACAGCAGGGAGCTGCCGTGGGCAGGGAGACAGCCAAGGCTCTGCAGCTCACTTTTCTCATCCCAGTGCCCTGGAGAATCTGCCTGGCAGCTGTTGTTGCTGTCCCTGAGACAGGAGTTATAACAAGCTGGAAAGTGTTTTCCTAAAGAGAGCCTCTACTGAGAAGTCTCTGCCTTCACCCCTCTGCCTCCCCGGCAGCAGCAGGAGCACAAGCCCGACTCCCTGAAGCTTTTCCCTCTTCTACTTCTCTGCTTTTCTGCTGTTTTCTCACACTTTTCCCTTCTTGCATCAAGCCCAGACCACCAGGGAGCCTTCTCTTCTGCTGTACATCAATGCTACTCTGCCTGAAATATCCAGACACTCTCTTAAGTCCAATTCTGTTTGTATTTTAAGGAAAGAGGCAATTCTTCTTCTTCCACAAGGGCTTCAGTTCCAGGCCTTTGTAAACTTTGACTATTGGAAGAAATATTAACTTTCAGGTTCTGGAAGGAAGACTTTGAGGTTTTCCAGAAAACCTGCATGCCATTCTTTGGCATTTCCAGCAGTAATTACACTATCTATGGCACGTCTTTTCACCACGTGACTCTAACACAGTGTGAATGTGTATATTTTACATTTTAAAAGACACCCAAACCCTTTCTTTCCTGTTTCCTAGGAAACAGCCACCCAATTCCTTTCAGTTAAACAGTGAGCAGTTTAGTTTCCATTATGCTAAAATGATCACCATAATTCAGAAAACCCTCCCCGGAAGAATTACATCACTTTCAGAAAACAATGCATTGAAAAGTATAATGTATAATTACCTTTTTCAGAAAGAAAATGGCTTCTTTTATTTCTTTTCTCTTACCAACTCAGAAGTAGAATTTCCAGAACATTTTCAGCAAAACATGTTTTATGTCAAAACTAACACATTTCACTGGGTTCTGTCAGCTGTGATGAAATTTTTAGGCAAAGAAAGGAGACTTCCAAAGCTTTCCTGGTCTTTTCATGACTATAGTTATTGTGCTGGATATGAAACCATCAAGAATGGTTTTTTACCCATTTTTTCCCACTGGAAGATCCAACCTTAGCCTCAAATCACAGTCTGCACTTCCACAGACAAAAGAAGATTCAGAAGAAAAAAATCCCCAACCAAGCCCATAGGTTTCTGTCAGGAAACAGATTTTCCAAAACCATTGCAGGCAGGGTGGAAATAGACCAAAATCCTTTATTCCTTGCTAAAGAAAACATTTGTATTCCAATAAGCTTTGCCCAGGAACATTGCAATGATTAGGGCAATACGTTACAGTAATTAATAGAAACTGTTTTCTATTAGATTATCATGAAAGGCAGACAGTGCTAAATCAAAGATACTCATAATTTTCCAGAAAGGAAGAATAATAGACACTACTGGTGAAAAGAACTCACCTCTTTTTTTTTTTTTTCCTGAAGCTTCTCTTTGCCTGGTGATGTCTCCACGGTCTTGGAGCATCCTCTGCTGTCTCACAACTCTCAGCCCTACTCATGGCACCAAGACTGTGTCTTTCTGATAAAAAACAGGCTTTTGTGGTGCTCCCAAAGTACCTGCTTCCCACTCAATAAAGCCTCAAAGGTCATATAAGCCCAGTTTCAGACAGCCACAAACCAGCTCTTCATGCTAGAAACAATTCCATAATCCTCCCAAACCATCCCATTTTCCATCTCTACAATCCAACCAAGAAAAAGACTAACAGAACTTCAGGTGAGGGTATTGAAAAGGGTCTTCTGCACTTATCAAAGTTAACTAATTTTTTCCTGTTTCCTCTTTTTTTTTCCCCTTCCCTCAGATTTACCCTCCAGCTCAGCACTTTTTCTTTTGCCTCTGGCAAAAAGTGTCCCTCATTTTCCAGCATGACTTGCCAATCATAAGTACCATCAAAAAAAGGAAGATTGGCAGCACAAATTTCCTCATCTGATTCATGCCTGACCTCCTGATTTTTAAGTTTTCAGGTGAGCTTTAAACCTGTGCCTTTCTGATGACTCATCAGCTCTTTAAAGAGGAGAGCCTCAGCCAAAATTGCCAATATTCCCAAATACAGCAGACATAAAATTGTCAGTGCTGCATGATTACATTTAAAATGAAGGTAACACCCTGTATTTTACAGTGTCCCTGCCTCCTTTGGCTCCCAATTCAGGTTTACCAAGTATTCAGGAAAAATATTCTTGCACCAAGTTAATGATAAATGATATAGAATGAGAAAAAAGAATGTAATTAGCTTTTCATCTACTTTCCCATATTAATTCTGAAAGAATTGAAAGTTGCATATTCTTTTTCTCCATCCTTTTGACATCAATAATGTTTTTTTATTTCTGTGTTCCTGGTCCAACAAATTGGTTCATCTTGACTCTATTTACCCACACCTCACTTTTTGTCATGCTGTCTCCTACCCACAGAGAGCTACTGTGTGTATCTACCTTCTCTTCCTTTAGGATCCTTATCAAGACTGACTTTTACCACAAAAATAATTAGCCTGAAGATAGCTGATTCTTTCAGACAGAAAGATGTCATCCCACACCCTTTATTGCTGCTAATTTCATTTGTATCGTGATCAGGGAACTGCCAAGGCTGTCAGAGAACAGGTTGATATCAAAACACCCTGGCAAACACCAGTCTGGATAAATTGCTAGTGATAATTTAGGTGTTCTGGGTGGGGTTTCTGAATGAATAAAAGGGGTGTCCCCAACTGCTTCTGACAAGCTCTTCCCCTATCTCCAAATGCTTAGAAAAATTCACAAAGTGGAATTATGGCCAAGGGCTCGCAGTGAACTGTTTATCTGCTTGGAACTGATGTGGTGTGGAGTGATAGGATTTAAGATTTTAGAAACAGAGGTAGCTTAACAGTGATAATTCTTTATAAGGGAGGAATTTCACCCACATTTGGAAACATTCAAGAGCTCTCTCAAGAAACCTGTTAAAACAAAAGAAAGGGAAAAGTAGCATTATATCTGCCTTCTTTCAAAGACAATAATTCACCATTAATAATGATTAGACATCACTCTGGAAAGGTTAGAAACCCAGCCTCACTGGGAATGCAAATGAAATTTCTCCTAGAAAATGACACTTACTCCAATGGAATGTCATCAAATCCACCCAAGGACAAGGGGGATTCAGTGCCCACTAGACTGAAATAGCAATTATGGAAGCAAAGGCTCTATGAAGCCAAACAAGTGGTTGGTGGGTGTTTTGACTGTGAAGAAATGAAGGAGCATTTTTAGAGGATTCTGGTTTAGTAAATTGTGTCCATCAGCCTACTGAGGAAAAGTGGTACTGTAGCAGCAAAAGACAAGAGTACAAGTGTTTGAATGGAGAAACGAAAGGAGAGGAGAGGAGAGGAGAGGAGAGGAGACTGGAAATTCCAAGAGTTTTTATTTGTATTAAGTGAAATTATTGATGTGAGCACAGTTTGTTGTGTTCCAGCTAAGAGTGGGAACCTCTCTAGAGCAAAGGAACTAAGTCCAAACTGAGGCTTCATGCATGGATCAAACCACCATGGGATGCTGAATCATATTGCATTGCAAGAACCAAGAAGAAGAATTGAAAGGAAAAAAAATACCATAGTTTACCAGCCAACTATTTACTAATTCTCTCATTGTGCAGGGGCCAGGGGCCTCTCAGAACACAGTCCCCAAACAACAAAGGTGAGAAATGATCCACAGGCTGAGTGGTCTCGGAGCTGGCCAACACTGACAGGCTGTGTCTGCCAGCAATGCTTTTAGGAACAGTTTTAAAAATCATCAGGAAAAGAAGTGACTTTCTCACTGATTTTCTTACTCATGCATATAAATCACCATAACTGCAGAATTTAGAACTGTCAATCCAAACTGATTCCTTGCTCAACAGAGCCACAGGAATCAATAGGAGCCCTCACAAAGTAGAGATGCAACCATTTGGTGGGAGGAATTGAGGAGTGCTTTGTCCGAAAGTAATTTATCCTGGGAACCAGCCATGTGAAATGTGGGTGATGTGAAAGGGTGTTTTAGGCTCTGACCCACTTTTCAAGTCCCTCAGGGGTTGCTTGGAATACACCTTTTAGGACACTGAGCCATTTTGCTGGTATCCCAGGCGACTGTTCTATCACCATTTTCTCAAATTCTATCTCCTCCTGAGCATTATTTTTTGCAGACTATTATTCCCAATTGCAGTTTTTGTAATATTTTCATTTCATCTGACATTTGTAAATTTTCTTCTCTTCACCATCTTAAAGCTATTCCTTGGTGAGCTTGTATCCATTTTGTAAAATTTCAGTGTAATCCATTAATTTAAATAAGCTGCACTTTGCTTTTCTTTAAGACCTGATGTTTATTCACATCAAATGAAAAAATTATCTGATCCCCTTGACTGCTGTTGTGCTTACATCTCTCTCTGGCCAAAATTCAGGATAGTAAAGATAAGGAGATACCAAAAGCTAACCTGATGTTCATATGCTTTCAAAAATAAAGACATTTTTTAAAGGTCTTTATATTTTAATAATTTAAATGAAAAACTCACCAGAATCACTTCTGACTTCTGTGTCTACCATGTTCTCTTGGATTAAGGTCACTTCTATGTTTTATTTCAGTGGCACAAGGGAAATGGCTCTGTGAGCAATCTGGTCCTTACAAAAACAAACAAAACCATCCCATACCAATTAAAATAAATGTCATGAGTTTCGTGCTGCAATTATTTCAGGTGCTTTGTTTCCATATGTGAACTCAACTATTAATCAGCTACTCATTAATCTTAACTATCTTTGTATGCCATCTCCATGCATCTTAAACAGATGAATAAACAAGCCAAATTGAAATGTAATGGGTTTAGGTTATCTACTTCTTGGAAAAATTAAATGAAATTAAATTTAATGCGCCAGTTTGCACATGTGGGTATAAATGAGTATAGAGGGCAAGAAGTTCAAATGAAGCTGTTGCGGCTAAATCCACTCAATATCAGACCAAATTTACAAATATAATTTTTTTTAGCCAGCTCCAATAACTCTATACTTGTTGGTATAGCCATGAAAGATGAACTCTTCCTCTGAGCAGAAGAATATGAATGTATGAGGATTTCCAACATCTCCTGCAGCTCAACAACTGCTGCTATATTTACTTCTTGACTTCCGCATCAGCCAAGTCCATCCATAGATGTGACTTTGCTTCCTGAGGCCTTTTTTTTAAGTTCCGAGGTCAGACCTGCAGAGGAAGGGAAAATCACAAAGGAAAGTGGAAAACTGTCCCTGTCTCTCCCTCTTGTGGTATCAGCTTTTCAGTTCATAAGGAAAAAAAAAAAACAAAGCACAACAGAGGAGCTACAGCAGCAATTTAAGGGTTTCTTTATCTGAAAGGCCTTGATGTGCATTTCCTTGATCCTTTGCCTCTCTGATGTCTTAGGGTGGAACTGATGGGTGTTTTTTCTTCTCTAGTTTGCTTTCTATTCACTTTCATGTGCCACAGGGTTAAAACCTATCAGCTCTGTTTTTTGTGAACTTCGCTGTGAGTCATGGGGGCATGGCAGGCTTGGCGATCGAAGAGGGCACTCAGGACAAGAAGCAAATACAGCTGTAAAGTACAGCCAGTGGGAGAAAATCAAGAAGGAGAAATTACATTGGTTTAAAATGAGGAAAAATAAGGTGCATTTAAAATTAGGAATGTGAGTTAGAAAATCCATCTGGACTTAAATCTCTGCATGTTTAAGCACAGGTGTCCCTTTTTACAGGAAAACTTCACAGAACTATTGTACAGTCTCCACTAAGACTGCACTGATGGAGGGCTTGTCTCTCCTCACCTGTGATGTGGGATCCCAGCCTGTCATCCATAGAATCATGGGATCACAGAATCATTAAGTTTGAAAAAGCCCTCTAAAGTCATCGAGCCCAACCCCTAACCCAGCACCGCCAGGCCCAGCACTAAAATGTGTCCCTCTGTGCCACCTCTCCACGTTTTTCGATCACTTCCAGTCATGGTGATTCCACCGTTTCCTTGGGCAGTATGTTCTACCCTTGCGGTGGAGATCTTTTTCCTAACATCCAAATTAAACCTCTCCTGGCACAACTTGAGGCTCTATGTGTAAGTACAGAGGAAAGGTTTCCCCTCTGCCACTGCCAGCCTCTGTCTTTACACGTTCCCTCTTCATGTGCACTGCAGGACAGACTGGCTCTGCACTTTATCCAGATTAAATCAGCAAAGCGACTCTGGTGCCAGCTGGGGATCCAGAGGAACCAGCCTATCCATTCACAAAGCCATCAGGGGTTGAAATGATCCTCTGGTCCAGCCTCCTAATTGTCTCTGTCAATCTTCCACGTGCCACACATTACCAACAAACCACCTGTAAACTCCCCTGGAAAGCAAACCCAGACATTAAAATTCAGCTGCAATATGCTTGAGTGGGGATATAAAAAGGATTTAGACTATATCCAGTGTAGACTGTAACTTTTGATACAGTGCCTTTGGGAAATATATGTAAAGCTGTTAATATTTTAAAAGTTAAATAAGGTACATTGTATTACTTGAAAGTATTAAAAAAAACCCAGCCGAACTTAAACTGCCTGTGGCTACAGTCTGTATGTTTTATCAGTTACTTATTCCTTCCACAACGTGCAAAAGGATTGTTGAAAGCAGCTGACATGGCCGACCTCGTGCTAATTAAAAGAGCTTTTAGAAATGCAATTGAGGGATGGTGGCTTGGTGAGTAAATTGGTTCACAGTTTGAAAAAAAAAAAAAAGCAAAAAACCCCAGAAGAACTGAGTAAAAGGAGGGAAAAGTGTTTATCTTCCTAGAGCACAGGAAGAGAAAAAGTCACCATTAATAATCTGATTAGCTCGACCAGCCTGGCACGGGCTGCTCTGACCTGTCCTCTGCAGAAGTGCTGTATCACCGGGGTGAGTGAGATTGAGGCAGCAGTTTGGTGATTGAATTAAAGAAAATTGCATCACTATTATAGTGGCAAACCACTTAAGACAAATGATTTTACAGTTTCCTAATGCATTTTATTTTCTCTGACAGGCAGGATCAGATTGCTTTTTCCATGATATATGGCACATGAAAATGTTCTTAGCTACGGTATTTACACATTTTGGGCAGCTTTTCTCCCTGCCGTTTGAGCAGAGGTGTTGTCACAGGCTCTGATTATCCCTGGCTGTATTCTGAAGGAAATGGTCTACAGGAGAGAAAGTATTTGAAATGCCTTAGTCCATAAATCCAGGGCAGGAAACCTGGACTCTTAGATGTCAAGGGGAAGATTTTCTAAGTGAAGTCCTTTAATTTTTAGAGCCTCAGATTAATGCTGCTGGCCTGGAGCCAGCAAGGCTCCCAGTGTTCTCTTCAAAGAGAGCCAACAGCAGCTTTAGAAATGACTAAAGTTTCTGTTCACCCCAGATTATGCTGGATGAGCAGCAAATCTGCTGAGTGCCAAATTCCCAGGCACAGGAAACTGAACTGTGGATACATCCCGATGCTCAGTCCCCTGTGCAGAGACAGGGCACAACCCTGGGCACAGCCAGCCCCACATGTGCCAGTTTGGTTTCCAAGCTGTCCTTGGAGGCTTGATGGGGCAGAGTGGCAAGAACATTGCAGAGCACACCCAGGGCACGTCCCCAAGACTGTTAATGTCATTTTAATGAGCTCAAAATGAGCCCCAACAAACATCATATGGACCCATGTCTTGATGAGCAGGTTGTTCCTCATTCATGAATACAGTGGGGTTTGCCTGGCAATTTCTTCCTCTGAAAAGGTACTTATTTATATGTTCACTTTTTGCCACTGGGATTGATTTATGGATATTTTTTAATGTATTAAATTTAACCTGAAAAAAACCCTCAAACATTTCCGTTTTTTATTCCCTTCCCCTGTTGTCTTCTGTGTCCTATAAATACTGGTGAAACCCCTAAACTGTTCAAACAAATACATTGTCATTTGAGGAAAAAGATTTATCATTCTCATAATGTATTATTTATATTATAATATATTTCTAATAAATGTGTATTATTGTAGTAACAGCAATAATAATACTAGAAGACTTTCAGCCAAATTTAAAACACCCTTGACTACTCAAGTTTAACACTTGCACTTCAACATTTCTGGGTTTATTTGTTTAATATGATTCTGTGTCCTTTCTTTTCAGCTGGAGGAGGAGATTCTTAGTGATTATACTGTTTGCTGTTGCACTGAGAAAAAAATAACAAAAAAAACAAAGCAAGAGCTGGCAGCCAAAGTGTTGAATGAGCTGAATTCCCAACGAAGTTTTTGGGTTTTTTAAGTGAAGAAATATTAAGGACATGGGCATCAAAATGGCCATTTGGATTTGAGCTTCCATGTTTTGCTGTGCTCAATTCCGCAGATCCAGTACACGCACAGCATCTGAGCCTTCATCTCCAGTGTGGTAGGTGTGGTCAGGATAAGGGGGAAAGGAGGTAGAAGTCATCAAGATGAAATATGACAAAATAAAGACATGAAAAGGCAGTGCAGCTTTACCTATGTAACAAGAGAATTTAATAGAAAAGCATTTATAATACTTTCCACATGATCTCACACTATTTCCATGTTCAGAAACCTCTTTAAAACTATTTAGGAATGACAGAACAACTTGTTCTCTACATCAAAGTCCATGAGGATTAAAGAGGACAATTCATGGTCAATCCCAAAACAAGTCAGAGCCACTTGCTAAATTAGATGGAAATGACATAAGAAAAAGATAAGGGTTATAGTAAGAGGGAAAAAAAAAAAAAAAAAGGAAATTGTACAAATTGGCTCTAGACCAATTTAAAAGGAGTCCAGCCTCATGCCTCTTTAAATACCTGGAGAATAATGTACAGTTTCACATTGAATTGGAGATGTTACTGCGAGTGCAAATCACAAGCTGGAAGCGAAGTTTTCTACAGAATCTTAAGTTAACTTGAATAATATTGAAGAAAAAAGTCGACTGAACTGAAAGAAATTGTCAGGAATTGTCATAGCCTTCACCCCAGGTAAAGGATAAGTACAAATTCTCCTCTGTGGCACTTGGTGAGTAATTAGAGACTTTCTGGAGCTACTCAAGCAGCGACATTTGCACAGATCATTGGGATCAGGCACCCTTTCTGTTTAGCACTAGGAAACTTTGTCTCTAAAAGCTCATTACTTCAGAGCACTCAGAACTATCGGGCACAACTTAATAGATAACAGATTATAACAGATTTCTTACCTGGCATGCACTCTGCAAACCAAAGTCTCAAAATCTACGTCACTATTTGGTCTAGAAGTAAATACAGGGAATGCAAGTAGAAAAGCTGCTGAAAACAACCAAAGGAACTGCACTATAGATTAGTTTTCACTTTATTTCTGGGGGGAAAAAATACTTCTGAAGAACATTGGAAATGTCCTGAAAACTCCTTAGGGTTTGCAGAATTATAATTGATTTTTAAAGCTGTGTTCTTAGCTATAGAAACAGGTTGGGGGGGGGGTGTTTATCTACATTAATATCAAAATAAAATTGTGCAATTAGCTAATTCTAAAAAATGGTGTGAAAAAAATTCTTGAAAAAAATCACAAATGAAAAGTGTGAAAGGAAAATTTTAAATAATTCAAGCTCTTTTTTTTTTTTTTTTTCCTGTGGAATATTTCAAAGTGAGTTAAATATGTGTCTGGATTTCCTCTAGTGATGAGATTGTAGAGATAACGGAAGGGAAATCTGTGGTGTGTGGTTCTCCTCTGGTACCTCTGCTCTCACCAGCAATGTTTATTTACTCACCACAGGTAACTTTACACTGACTCAGGAAAAAATACTCATGACTGAAATTACAGTTATTTTCAACGCAGAAAAGGATGCAGACATTTACAAAGACACTTAACCAAGTTGTTTTAATGGTGACAAATGTAAATTTCCACAAGCTTGTCCAGCACACATCATCAGGCTGTCTTTCCAGGAAGAATGATTGATCTTCTTTTCATGCAAATTCATGGTATCACTTCACCTTTGCATTCAGATCAGATTTTCTGAACCATGATACTCTCACCCATCATTTTTCCTTCTATTTGTTTTTGAGCATGTTTTTTTAACCGTGGCCAGAATATTTGGTCACCACCAGTTACTCTCACACAGCCTCAGAATTTTCTTTCATTAAAATTCTATTTACATCACCATTTTCCATCAGTAACACTTCTAGGCAAAGTCTCAAAATGCAGGTTTTTTCAATAGAAAAATTTATATTTATTTTTTAAAGTGTTTGGTTTTTTTTTTTTTTTTTTTGTAAAAAATATATGGAAACTAAGAGAAATAATGGTGTTTTGTGACCCAGAGAATCATTGTATTTTGTTATGTGGTTCTGCTTTAGGCCTGCTCACTGGACAGAATTAATAGTGCTTGACTGTTAGTTTGTTTCAAGTGAATAAGAGTACCTTTTATTCTAATAACAGCAAACATTTCCTGCTGATAACATCATTCCACATCTTCTGTTCAATCCGCAGCTATTTGCCTGAAATGCAAAGTTCTCCTAATATTTAATTACATTTTAACAAACTTCAGCCTTTTTATTCTAGTATTCTGAGAATTTAATTTTAGAAACACAATTATTACGAATTATTAATAGACTTATTCTCTATCCTGTAGAACGTGAAATTATTATGCTAATGATACGAGCTATCACATTTCTCTAATGGTTTATTTTTGAGAGTTAAGGTTTCTATATATCATTTCCCCCTTCCATGTTGGAATTTCTTTGGTGTATTTTGAGTGGCTTTCTCTGACATACAAGAAACAATACGTTGCAAAAAATGCAAGAAAACCATTTTGTTGCTCTCCTAAATAAGAACAACCGATAATTTAATCCCTAATTTTGATTGTATTTTTAATTACTGCTATTTAACAATTTCATTTACTTCCCCCACATTTTCAGTTTTGGAAAGCTTCATGAAAGAAATCTTTCACTGGAAAACATAAATTTGAAGATGAAACTTTATAGACTCCTTACCGGGCCTCTGTCACCACACCCTGAATAAAAGACAATTCCTGCTCCCAGTCCCTGATAGCCCTTGCAAAGGCTGGAGGATTCATTTTCTGGTGAGGGGGGTGGTATCGACCCGCTGTTATTAAATCCTCCTTGATGGGATGCTTCACAGTGTCATTTCATGAGAGGGCAGAGCTCGTCAGTCCATGGGCTCCTTTTTTGCCCGTTTGCTCTGTTGTGCACAGCAGCAGAGACCTTTCAGGGGTGTCAGAAATGCTCCTGATGTCACCTCCAGCTGCCTGGTGGCAGGATAACAGCGGCCCATGGAATGGGGAAGGACGGCAAGGCTCAGAGCCAGCAATCCCTTTAGCATAGGCAGTGGTAAAAAGCAGTAAATCGAGAGGGAATGGGGCATTTCCAGGGGCAAACCCCCCAAAACAAACAGCAAAACCATCAAAACCAATAACAACAAACAAACAAACTCACCCCCCTAAAAAATACCAAACAAACAAAAACCAAAACCAAAAAACCAAACAAAAATACCCATTGAAAGGTATTTCTTTCCAGACCTTAATGTTTAAATCTCAGGAGTTAACAGCTTTGAGGACAAAATTTCAGCAGGTCAAAAAATGCAGAGCATCACTGGAAGAATCTGAGTTACAACAAGGGTTCAACGTTGTTTGCCTTCTCCTAAAGCAACGCTATCTTCTCCTACAGAGAACGGTATCACTGAAATCAAAAGAAGCCAAATTAAAACTTTCCAGGCTTATTTTTTAAATTATCCAATTCCTTCCTGTCTCATCCTCCCACCAAAAGCCTTTTCTCAAATTCTTTGCAAAGGTGATGCCCCTTAAAGGACTTCCCTTTCCTCTGGATGTACCTGGTAGGGTGAAGACTCATTTATTCAGTAATAAATTCCATCTGAAGGGATGTCTGTGGGCAAACTGCTGTGTTACTTTGTGCCCTGGGCAGATAATTTTGTTCATGTCTGGATCATGCAGGGCAATGTTCTACAAATCCTGCAGACTGGCCCTCGATGCAGGTTTTGCTGCAGTTTTCCAGTAGCACAGAGGTGCGTAACTAAAGCCCTGTAAGCACAGTAACCCACAGCCCCATTTATCATCACTGCTGGTGCTTTCAGGCTTCTTTTTAAATACCAGAAGTTGAAGGCTTCCATATTTCTGAAACACATTTAAAACGGAGAATAAATTCACCTGAAAGAAGAGAAGGAAAAAAAAGCATGGAGTTACAGGAAAATAAAAGAAGGCAGCAAAGCTGACAAAGCTGTAAGTGTGCAATGGTAATTATCCAGCTTTAATATTAGCCTCAAGCCTGTAATTCCCTGGAAAGATCCATAGAAATCCATAGGAAATAGGACTTTACCAGTTCATAGGTTAAAGAACACTGTGATTAGAAATGCAAATGCAGTTTGGATGGATATCACCATCTCACCTTGCCTGACACTTTCAGCTCTTTCCAAAGGTTCCAAAGACCTGTGGAAAGAAGCTTTAGTCAAGGAGCTACTCAGCTGGAAACAAGAATGGTTCCTTAACACTTCACTACTCATTACTGCCTGCTGAGATGTCGGAACTGAAGGAGGCCAGGATCAGCTGAAGTGCCCTTAGTCTTTGGATATTAGCAGTTTCCTGAATCGTTTCTAGCATCTGCTAGAATTTAAAGTATTCCCAAACCCACTCTTTATTGCCCTGGTGTTCTGGCTACCTAGAAGCCAAAAGAGCAGCTATTGTGTGTTAAAAAAGTAGCAGTCATCTTTGATCCTGAACATTTCCGAAGTATCATGGGTGCAAAACAGCTGTTTCCCCAGTATTTGCCTTTCTAAAAAAAATCGCAGCAATAATGTATTCCTTTCAAAAATAATTAGCCATTTGGGGAATTGATGGTTTCTATATTTAAGTTTTTGAATCAAATCCATTGTGATTTGCAGAGAGCAGAACATTACACGTTCTGGTAGCTGGATAATAGGATCTGTACGCTGGGGACTTTTCTGCCTGTCCCCACGCACAGATGTGCTTGTGGCAGGAACCACAGGGGGATAAAAATCATCTGTTTCACAGGAGCACCAAGAAATTAATGGGCACAAAGACCTCAAAAACAATGCTCCTAGCTCAAGACAATGACCCGTTGACAGAACCACATTTTGGGAGAAAAAAGTGATAACTTGTAGTATTTCTGTCCAGGGATTAGAATGTCCTTGGTTCCGTTCCCAGGGCTGACACTGGCCTTCTGAATGACTGTCAGTCACTTTGCAGCTATACATCCCAGTTCCCAATTTTACAAATTATTCTAGCTCTTTGTGACACACTCATTGAGATCTGCTGATAAAGCCCTTTCATTCTTGGTAATAATTGCAGAGCTCGCATTATCATCTTGTGCATGCATGAATTTGCACACACCTCACTGAATGACAAGTTTTTATCCAGCACTGTGTGTAGTAGCTTCCCCTGGATGTATTGCCATGTCTTCCTGTTGATCTGCCTCTGTTATTATCTCACTGTTTAATTCATGAGGACCTGGTTATGAAAACTGTTTCAGTTTATAAGAGAAAGTGTTGCTATTTTATATCATGGGCATCCTAATTTTTTTCTTTACTTTTAATTTCAGTATTGGGGATTGTAGCATCTGTCATTGGGGACAGGCTGAGAGAGCTGGGACTGCTTGCCCTGCAGGAATTAAGGCTCAGAGGTGTCTCTTCAGTGCGTGTAATTACCAGTGGTGCTCAGTGATGGGGTGAGAGGCACTGGTCATGCTGGTCACTGTGGGGAAACTGCTCTAGAAATAGTGGCAGCAAGAAATGTGAGGGGAAGGGTGAGATCTTGTGAAATGCGGCCCCTGACATGAGCATAATAACACAAGTTCTGACGGCCTGGCTCCCACTGAAGTTTATTAAGTGGCTGAAAAGCAATAAATTGCTTTAGAGATGTACTGAGTGGATCAGCATGGATCCAGCCCTTTTCATTACACAGAAAGTAATTACAAAATCCCACATCTCCTGTTTTCCTAAATCCAGTGCCAGTTTTGGTGTGTGTTTGTGTGAAGTTGTATTGAATCAGTATGTGCACTGAGAGTACAATTGACTGCACCTCATGGAGTTGAGAACTGAGAAATTTCAAGACTGTTGGTGTGTGCTTCCAATATAAACATTTAGGGGTTTTTAAGTATAATCATGTAATTTTATCTTCCACACTCTAAACTTAAAGTAGTTGAAGCAATATAAACCTTCTGGCCTTTTTTCCTTTCCTAGATTCTCTTTTAAATGAATGAAATTTTTTGATGGAAAATAAGCTACATGTACAGAAAGTTAAGCTAAATGTTTGCTGTATTTAATGTGAAAAGGGGAACACAATTCTACTTTTTTATATAAAGTCACCTTAAATGGGAAGAAAAACCTCTGGATTCTCTAGCAATCTTCACCAGCAGACCAAACCAGTCAGCACCCTGTAGATCTGTCCTCAAAGACAGATTTTCTCTCCTGTAATCTCCCTGTTTAATGCTTTATAGTCAGAAATACGGCACAAACAATTTAAGAGACCTGAAAATCCACAGCACCCACATGCAAACCTTCCAAGAATGTTTTTTCCCGTCTCTTGCTTTGCCTAAGCCTTTCCTGCCTCACTGCAGGGCTGAATTTTTCAGCCTATCCTGTCAGGAATAATTGCACAGCTTTAAAGGATTTGAAGAACACTTGCTCAAAATTTGACACCGCTATATTAGATCTGATGATAAACATCACACCCCGACCTTACTTCCATATAGCCAAATAAACAAGATCATAAAGACCATTTGCATTCTTCCCACCTGGCTCACTTCTCTGTGTTTGAATTATTGCTGTGCTCTGTGTTTGCTTTAGTTTAGGCAGTCAGGCAAGGATTATATGCCTCAGTGCAAGACATTTGCATTTCTTTATATTTCCCTAGGGTGGGTGTCAATACCACAAAGAGTTGCTCTGTCTGGAGAAAACTGACCCCAGCTCCTGATGGTGGAAGGGAAAGCCTGTGCAGGGCTGATGATCAGTGTGTCCTCTGATGCTCATTTTCCTCTCTCTACTGGACAGTTTTCACATAGCTTATACAGTTAAAGGAACTTTTTTTTTTCCTAAGAGGGGGATTAATTTATTCATCTTGGAAGACAAGTTTTCCAGCTTTTGTCCATACCTGGTGGATACACGGGAGCAGCAAGAGAGACCCTCAAAATCTGAATCATCAGATTTGCTTCTAATATATGAATGTGTCCCAATAGGAGATGAGGGGATTTAGGGAGGGTGTAATGGCCATGTCTAGCTCTTTGGTTGCCCAAGACAGCACATTTAAGTTGATCCTCTGCCCTTTTCTGTCTGAGTTATGGAAGTGCTCATTAGTCAGAGCTGTAGCTGCAGGCAATGAGCATGGAATTCAGGAGGATAACCCCAATCAGCCAGGCAGGATTTGTAAGGAAAGGTAATAAACATCTCTTCTATAAATGCTCATGTCTGGGCTAAACAGGTGAAGCAAACAAGGCAAACCCTCCTGGGCCTGAGTGTGGGGAAGCTGGGTTTGTTTTGCAGGTGTATCAACGCCTCTAATTCATGACTGTGTTAGAGCCTGTAAATCCACTTTAATTTACACCTTAGACCATCGACTGCAAAACATCACTATTCCTGAAAAGTTGGTATCATTTTCAGCTGAGTTGCTCTGATCCGATAAGGTCTCCTGGCCTTGTGGAGATGGAGTGCAGGGGGAAGTAATTAAACAAGTATTCAGTGAAGGACAGTGACCAAGTCTGTAGTTTAAATCATGGCATAACTTGATTTCTGTGCCTGTCTTCGTGGTCTTATACCACTGTGTTCCCACTGACTCTGAAAAGTTTAACAATTAAGAGGGAAAGCCTTTTACAAGTGCTATACTGCAAAAAATTTCTTACAAGGGGAGGAGCCTTAAGTATCTGTTTTGGAAGCTGGTTTAAAACTTAATCCATTAAATTTACCTTTTATTTCTATTATCATAACTATCAAACACACACTGTCCTTCTGATAGAAACTCACTCTAAACCTCCTTTAAAAAATTTCCAGAATGCCTATTATTTTATTTTTTCATGACTAGTTATAGCAGCATAAATTCTAAATAACGGGAGATGCTCAAAGCTACCATCTACCAAACCTAATAACCCATGCTAATGGTTACTTTGAAGCCACCTTCTTTCTGAAAAATGGCACATAAAACGGGCAAGAAATTACTTTTATTGTCTTTCACACAGCTGTAAAACATGAATGTGTGGTGGAGACCAGCAATTAGATAAAGTTCTTAAGAGGAGGGTAGTGTCACTCTTCATTCTTGTTAAAACCTTCCAAACACATGTCAACTTTGATCCATCACTGACAAAGGAAATTGCACATTTATGGGGGAATTCGGATGCCTGGATGTTGCTGCAGTGAAAAGTGGCGCAACTGTCCTCAAGGTATGGAATTTTAGGAGCTGCACTTCCAGTGCGGGCATCACACTGCAGCAGCCACTCATCCCTATGGCTGCCCTTCTTCTTTTTGCACTCAAGGATTAGTATCAGGAATTCATCATCATTATGTTATAAAGGAAAGCAGATTACGTGCAATAACACAATATCAATTTATTAAGCAACAGAGTTTATGGCAAAAAAACATAACAGCAAACACCATCAGCGAAACAGTACTGGCCAGCACGGGTGATTCGAGCTTCAACGTCTGCCAC